>NNCF01129654.1:2781-56111 GCA_002313205.1 Laupala kohalensis
GGAAGGACTAAATGAAGGATTTTCAATAAAGGTGTTCACTATTTTTTCACGGATAAATTTCAAAATTGGTGTTGGGCTGAAGTAAAGTCTGTAATTAATTTATGTAGAAGGAATTTTCTTACAAACTAAACCGAAGGAATTTATGCACCCTCATGATCGTTTACCCCACTTGTAAATGCGAATATCTTCAAATATATTAGGAATTTTTAGTGCAGAAACGTTATCAAAATATTAGTTCAGCTAGTCGAATCAAATGGGATATATTTGAATGGAAAACAATAATAGGGAAGGACTAAATGAAGAGTTTTCAATAAACGTGTTCACTATATTTTCACGGATAAACTTCAAAATTGGTGTCAGGCTGAAGTAAAGTGTGTAATTAACTTATGTAGAAGGAATTTTCTTACAAACTAGACCGAAGGAATTATGCACCCTCATGATCGTTTACCCCACTTGTAAATGCGAATATCTTCAAATGTATTAGGAATTTTTAGTGCAGAAACGTTATCAAAATATTAGTTCAGCTAATCGAATCAAATGGGATATATTTGAATGGAAAACAATAATAGAGAAGGACTAAATGAAGGGTTTTCAATAAACGTGTTCACTATATTTTCATGGATAAACTTCAAAATTGGTGTCAGGCTGAAGTAAAGTTTGCAATTAACTTATGTAGAAGGAATATCTTGCAAACAAATCCAAAGGAATTTAATCACCCTGATGATTGTTAACCCTACTTATTAAAGAGATTATCTTAGAATATAATAGGAATTTTTCAGTACAGCAACTTTTTCAAAAAACAGTTCAGCAAGTCGACTCGAATGGGATCAATTTGAATGGGAAACAATAATAGGGAAGGACTAAATGAAGGGTTTTTTATAAGGGTGTTTACTATATTTTCACGGATAAACTTCAATATTGGTGTCAGGTTTAAGTAGAGTCTGTAATTAACTTATGTAGAAGGTATTTTCCTACAAACCAATCCGAAGGAATTTATGCATCCTGATGATCGTTTACCTCACCTGTAAATGTGAATATCTTCGAATATATTAGGAATTTTTAATGCAGCAACTTTTTAAAAAAATTAATTTAGCAAGTCGAATTGAATGATATCAATTTGAATGGGAAACAATAATTAGCAAGGACGCAATTCAGAATTTTTTTTACAAGTTTATTCATTATATGAAACGGAATAACTTGAAAATTGGTGTCAGACTAAATTTAAGTCTGTAGCATATCGTTGTGAAATGAATTTTCTTAAATACCTAACTGAAAGAATTTATGCCCCCAGATGCATTGGGAAGAAGACAATACCCTGTTACAAACATGAATATTTTTGAATCTAGTAGAATTATTGGAGTGCTGTATATTTTGCTATAACGGGTTAAGCAATAAGAAGAGATTATGATTAATTTGAATGAAAATAAATAATTAGGAAGGACACAATTTAAAATTTTCAAAAAATGTGTTCAGTGTTTTGTCACGGAATATTCTGAAGAATGGCCTCGGGCTAAAGTAAAGTATGCAATATTCCTCTGTGAAAGTTTTTTCTTAAATACAAATCTGGAGGAAGTAATGCCCCCCAATGGAATGGGATCATAACTCTACCCTTTTTTAAACGTAATTATCCCTGAATTTTTTCAAAATTTGGGATTGCTAATAATTTTGCTGTATAGAGTTATGCAAAAAGAATGGAGTAAAATCAATGTGAATGAAAAACAATAATTCAGAAGGACAGATTGTGGAATATTCAACAAGGGTGTTCACTATTGTGTCACAGAATAACTTATAGATATATGTCAGACTAAAGAAGAATATGTAGGGTACTGCTGTACGACGAACTTTCGTAAAAACATTTATAAGAAATGAAGCCTTCCAATGCTTGTTAATCCAATTTCACATAAACGTGAATATCTTCGGACATATGAGGAATTTTAGAGTGCTCTAAACTTAGCAAAAAAGAATGAAGCAAAAGGAATCGAGTGAGATAAACTTGAATGAAAAACAATGATAGGGAAGAACACAATGTAGGGTTTTCAAAAAGGGTGTTTACTATTTGTGGCGGAATAACATGAAAATGTTTGTCAGGCTAAAGTAGAGTGCAATTAACCTCTGTGGAAAGAATTTTCTTAAAAAAGAAATTTGGAATTAATTAAAGCCTCCGAAGCGATTGGTATGTAACTCTACCCCTTTTTAAATGTAAATATCCTTGAATCTATTTGAATTTTAGTATTTCTTTAAATTTCGCAAAAAAGGGGTAAGCAAGACGAATCGATTAAAATCAACTTAAATGCATTTCAATAATAATTATTGACTTATTTTTTATTTCAGTTTGATAAGAATTCTGAACTAATGAGTATACAAAATATTTTGTGAAACGCGATTTATTCCGAGGAAAATTAACGATTTTTATATATTCAACATTTGTTATAACATTTGAGGATAGGAGATGATACTTCTCTCATCACGACAATTCAAGGTATGCAACCAAGACCTTTCATTGCTCCCCATGAGCGTCGCGGTAAGCTTAGTTGGGTTGCTCTCTCATTCAGTGGTATTCATTCTACTAACAACTGAGAACACTTATATAAGGTAGTTTTGTTACACACAAGTATAACTGTGTATTTTGTCGGACTTTGCAGTAGTCAACATATATAGCACTGATACGGTCCCGGGTGATCAAGGTACCTAATCGGCGTTTATCCACCAAAATGATACGTACCACCCTCCTGGTGGTCTTAAATTACCTCTCGGCGTCTCCACCTTGAAACTGATTATATTTTGATTAACCATTTTAAAGTGTGATTTACTGAATTTACTATTTATCTCTCTTCGGCATCTCACTCGCTTGGCAAGTAGTATTGTCATCTACAATTATAAGAGGGAGGATCGACTGGGCTGTGACCTGAGCCAGGATCGCTTTCATATCTGAGACAGAGAAACTAATTTAAATACTATTTATTCATTTACTAAATACCATTGTATCCAATTCCCCCTTACATACACAAAAAATTGAAACAAATCAGGAATACATCTATTAATTGCAACTGCAAGATACTCAGAACGAAGGAAGCAGATCGTGAATACAGCATTCAAGTGTTTGGATGATATTTAACAAAATACAAATAAAGAGGGATTTACAAGTACAATAACAAGATGAGAAGTTCACGAAGTGAAACACAAAACATAGGAAACGAATCGTGAATACAAAAGTAAAAGTATCACACTATGTGATTACAAATAAACTGAAAGTTATCTGGATTATACTCTACATACTGAACTCGAGATAATGAATTTACAAACATATTGATCAAGCTTTTATGAAGCACAAATGCATTGAGCAGAAGTAGTTCTACGGAGCGCGCGTCGTCACACGCGGTCCGGAGTGTGGTTCTACGTACATTCTACATAAAGGAATTACAGCACAATGAAATGCTTAATTTACGGAGCATGTCGCCAAGACATGCTCTGGAGTGCAAGCTCTCCCTTGCACTGCCTGTGCCACAGACTGTAAATAAGACTCCCCTCTCCCATACTAACGGTGCGTTAACAGCTTCCAGGGCTCCTAACATTATTTGATGCGCACTAGTTCGAGCCTAGTTCTAAAAGCGGCCACTGGGGCGCGTGGCAGTTCCCAATTCCCTTCCTCTCCCCCTCAATTCCAGGTACTATCACCACCGCTCCCAGGATCTCATGGTTCATAATTTCACAATAATTTAGCTGAAAATACTTTCCCTACAAAAATTAACATTTGTGAATAGTTAACACGATGTATAAATGAAATATTTTACTACATATATGAAATAGAAAATGAAAACAGGACACAACTGACAGGAAATATATACAATGAACATACATACTTGCTCTGAATTCTACTTATTCATAATAAAGATTACAGGACATTCTCATATGAATGGAAATATACAAAAATGGGGTATACTTGCAATAAGGTACTCATTTATTTATATCCACCAACTATTCATATCAATAATAAATAAATGAGACTGATAAAACAAGTCACATGAGAAAAGCTTTTATAGAAAGGTTGTATAGAAAGCAGCCAATGGAATGTTGGTTTTGCTTTAAGCCACAGTGGTGTATAAATACCTCTGCTCATTGCATGAGAGAATTACATGACACAAATCAAGTAGAAATAATTGATAAAGAAATGAAGGCAATCCACCAGTACCATGTCTCCAAAAGCGATAGATATATCGTAGGATGAACTAGTTACAATAATCTATGAAGAAACCATACGATTTTCATTTATACAAGTTGAATATCATTCTGTTTAACAAATGAGAAAGGCGTTAATCGAATGAGAGCAGAATAAGCCTAGAATACATTCAGTAGGTGTCTTGAAAAGGTAACAATAAAATGAAAAATAAATAAATCAAGTCATCCCAGGTCCGATTCCCGATGGGGCCAGAAAATTTGCAGCTTTTTACATTAGCTTCATGAGCAATCTACATTTCCAATTTACAAATACAATATTTAAAAAACAGTCTGAAATTTTCCATTCTACAAACTGAATATCAATCCATCAAGGAAATGGGAGGTCTGTCAACCTGAGGATATCTGTGAGAAGACTGACTTCACAATAAGAAATTCACAAAATTTGTACCAATGCCAATGTTTATTTTAAAGAAAAGTTTACCGTAAATCCTTGTATTTATCCATAGGATAACGTGACTAGATTTATCAGTCTCATGGTAAAAAAACCATTACCTAGTTACAAACATCACAATATACTATAACTTTCATAAACTATCAAAGTGAAAGTAACATTAAGTTTCAGAAAACCAAAAGAAGTCACAATACACCAAGTTGTAAATAAACAAAGTGGAAATAATTTTTTTTTAAATGCAAGTTCACATTAAAACATAAAAAAATGGCTAAATGAAAAATTTAACTCTTCTACACACTACATCTTGTACTTGAACATGTTCGAACACTTCACTACCAAGACACCAACACAAGAGTACAAACCATGTTAACAATAAAATACATATCGAGTGATGTAGGTTACTCTCTTCACTTACAGTTTTCTACGTACCACAGAAGACAACAATGCGCCTCATTTAATAGGGAAATTTCAATGGTAGAAGATGCCCTTCCTGACGAAATTGATGAGATCATTCTTCTGGTCATCATCACATCTATCACAAGATTTACAGTCGGTATTCATATAATAATACGTATGTGGTTATGTGGTGCAACAATATTTATGTTCATCATTTCATACACAGACTTCATTCATCAATATATTACTTAGATATTATAGATAATAAGTTTTTATACAATACTTTATGTAACATTCGTTTTCATTTAACGTACCATGAAAGTCGTCCGGTGTAAAATGTGCGGAGCACACTCTGGTACTTCGTGCGACCCGCACACCCGTGAGGCCAAGACAATTTAACCATTGTCGTTGTCTACAAGAGAATGTAACAAATATATTTATAAATAAATAAGCAACAATAATCGTAGCAAAGCGACTGGGCTTAGTACGTCTGCCCACGCGGGCAGTGGCGCTAAGGCAACAAGAATTACTTACCTTTCTGGTGGGGTAGGGAAGCCTAGGAAAGTAATGTCCGGGTTGCCACCTACTGTACTAAAGCACCCTGGAACACAACAAACAAAAATCCACGACATTACGTTGATTTTAGCACTACGTTGACTTGTATACGCGAACGTCGGCAACGACACAGTACAACGTACAGAATGTAACGAACAAACGCAAACACTAGCAGCCAATAGGATGGGTGAACACGATCTTGCAGCCATCTATTGAGCGCTACAATAAATAATAGCTGGTGGCGCTGTCTGGTTGATATTTGATGCGCACTACTACAAGCTTCAAGCCTCAGACTTTTCCCCCCATCTTCTTTCCTCACCCTGGCCTGTGCATTCGCTCGTCGGCCATCTGGAAAAGATTTCAAGATGGAGAGGGCCAATCAGAATTAAGATGACGTCATTAGAATCATGCCACCGAAAGGACACCGCTGACAGTGTCGATTCCACGGCCTTCAATGTGCTGACAGGCCGCCGGCGGAAGCTAGACCTCGGATTATGGGCTGCGAGTTCCTGTCACTTTATTTATGACTAAAATTATCGTGTCTGCATATAATATTTACTGTATTCATGGATGAGTGATACAATAAAAGAATAGGGGAGATAAAAATAATTTTAAAATGAGGACCGTAACACTACCCCCACCCCGCTAATATAGCGAGCGTCCCGCTCGCTTAAAGGGGTGGGCCGCAGCGAGCAAAGAGCCATCGAAACCTTAGCAGACATTATTCAGCAAAAATAATCATGAATGAATGAAACCAAAATACATCCTCCAAAAATACACAACGAGCATCTACAAAAATTAATCGTTGTAGTAACAAAAATTCATAATTAGTAATAAAACAATACAAACTGCTATTTTCCAAAGTATGAGTATCAGCAGCATTAAGAAAACGAGACATTTAATGTAATAGGAGTATAAATTGATCTGAATCATGGTGTTCAGGACGAGAATGCAGAGAAATCACAGTGAAACATGATACAAGTTCTCAGACAATTCTAAGAGTCCAAACCCGTTCAGCCTCACAAATTGTGATGGTGAAATTGTTGTTTACTTGCATTGGCCGGTCAAGAATCATGCCACTGAGGCGTGATGCTGACATAGCTTAGATCCCACGCTTTGAAGGGACGCTTCGACTGGCCAACGGAAACATCGGGTCGCCTTTCTGCTGGTCTTGGGCTTGGCTTCTCACACGTGCAGTCCAGGAAAAATTCTCATGACTGCTCATAATTTATTATACGCAGTCATAGTCGTTGACGCATGAAATAAATATATAATATAAAAAAAAGAATTTCACGTCACCTAGTAATAAATAAATTTTCTATTCCATTATTACGGAGTACCGTAACAGCACTAGCGTTGCGTCCGAGGAAACGCCATGAATGAAACCTCAAGCAGTTCCAATTATCTCCAGCAGGACGCGCTGACTACCTAATATTTGCATTAATGATAAATTACTCTCCGTTTTTCATTAATTGCACAGACTCCTCCCTCCAGATGCTCAAATGGCGACAAGGATGCTCGTGATCGTCTAATTCATTTCCTTGCTAAGTATTCAGATATTGCTGGATATCATTAGATTTTGGTTATTATAATCGCGTGCGGTTTCCCCGCATTAGGCTTAAATAGTTGTTATCTTTCTGATGATCGTAAATCAGTCTATTAATATAGACATAAATATCTACGTAATATAAAGAATGAATATTAGTTCATCTAAGTTCTTGAGAAATGAATATTTAATAGATCTGTTTTATTATGTATAATACGCACCCAATTATAATTGTGTATTTTGCTTAAGTTCGTAACTGTGAATTGGAAAGTTTCTAGTGTCCTTTCTAACGAGAGGCCCTAATTAAAACTTTAAATAAGTTGATCAAGTTCCAATCATTGCTACGCGGTGGCACTCACGACCAAATACTATCATCATCCTCCTAATACTTTCCATTTCTCATTCTCTATACAGCCGTACGAGAGAAAGCAACAAAACCAGAGTACATATACGTCATCATGATGAAGATAATATTTCTTCTGGCTGTGCAAATTTTCCTAAATTTTCAAGCTTAGGATCAAATGAATAAAAAAACAATAAATGGGAAGGAAACAATCTAGGATTTTCAAAATGGGTGTTCACTATATTTTCACGGAATAACTTCAAAATGGGTGTCATGCTAAACCAGAGTCTGAAATTAACCCCTGCAAAAGCAATTTTCTAAAGAACAAATCGGAAAAAGTTATGCCCTCCGACCACTCTTTACTAACGTAAAAATATTCCGATATATTAGGAATTTGAGAATGCAGTAAATTTATCAAAAAATAATTAAGCAAAAGAAATCTAGTGAGATCAACTTAAATTAAAAACAATAATTGGGAAGGAGACAATTTAGTATTTTTTAAAAGAGTGTTTACTATTTTGTGGCGGAATAACTTGAAAATTGGTGCCAGGCTAAAGAAGAGTCTGGAATTAACACCTGTAAAAACAATTTTCTTAACAACAAATCTGAAAGACGTTAGGCCGTCCGATGCATGTAAACCCCACATTTTACAAACGTGAATATATTCCGAAATATTAGGAATTTTGGAGTGCAGTAAATGTAGCAAAAAAGTAATAATCTAGTATTTAAGAAAACGGTGCTCACTTTTTTGTGGTGGAATAACTTAAAAATTATTGCCAGGTTAAAATAAGACAGCTCTGATACAGTTCATATACCCACGAAGTAGTTGTGGCTACGTGTATGGGTTGCTAGTATTTTAACTTTCGTGCTCTGACTTTTACAGATCTTTGTTGCGTATTCTCGTCTGACATATTGAATGTGCGTTTAGTCGTATTCTTGTACACCACTCTACGACAAGTATGAACACTGCCACAGTCTACATAGATATTTCAAAGTTATGTCTGCAATTAAAAATCACACGAAAGTACAAAAATATATTGATGGAGTAATAAATGTCGCAGTAATATTTAGTACAAATGCTGTTTATGGATTCTTCGTAAAAAATAAATCTGTTGTTTAAAAGAAATTAAAGGTCTGAATTCATCGTACCGCGACTTACATAATCATACTACTGATTATGTATTTCGCATTTTGATTCCAGCTAAGTTTTAAGACGACTATGGTGCTATGGAGAGAATAGTATTTATTAATTAGTGTAGTACCTGAAGGTACCGAAAATTACTTTTCCGACCAACAACACAACCTGGATATCAACAAATTAAAGGCCTAAATTGACAAGATTATTTTACGATTCTTCTGAGGCGATATGCAGAGGTTGTATCCACACGAATATGGGTGGACATTCTGAAGAAGGTCGTTTATCGCAGGTAAGATACAATGGTTGTTTGAGACATGTATTTATATGACCGATCCTGATTAATTTTTACAAAGAATTCGTGAATGTATTTACTGTACATTACGAGGCTCTATGATTTATGAATCTTCAAGACAAAGGGTAATTGGAATGATAAATTCTCTGCCGTGGGAAACATCGCTTGATTTTCGCACCCATGCCCTTCACAAACCTGGAACATTAATTTCGAGATTTCAAACCCCTGCCTCATACGAAACCGCCGATTTGACGTGGGCTCTTAGCGACCTACCGGACTCGATATCATATTACACAATATTTGCGTAATTATCACTTCTATAATCGAAAGATTTATATGAACTATGGAGAACTTCTGAATATTTTAAAAGGAAAAATCTATAGAGCAGGAGAGGACAAACCAATCTAATGACAAATGGATATCACAAAACTAATTCATACACTTACCGTATCGAGATATATTCTTCAATATAGTTCCGATAAATTGCATCAGTTTTCTAGACACGTGCAGACGGTTGGTGCAGAATCGTATTAGGTAAGCGCGTTTCCCCGAAAATGAAACCTTAAAAAAAGTTTATATGATCAATGAAAAAAGGATACAACATGCATAACTCATTGCAACATATCTCCCACATCCATTCATTGTTTATTCTACACAAACTGTCACCCTCGCTTCCTTCATTTTACAACTCATCGGCTCATTTTAAATATTATAGTATTAAAGTATTTATTTCATTCATAAAAACTTTCATTGTAAACAATTTCTAGTCATCAAACACCAAAGTAAACCAACTAACCCCTATGAACACAGTCTCCTACCAATTTAATTGTAAATTTATTTTAATTAAGAACCTTCTCAGTCCTACCTTTCAATTCCTTCACCTCGCTTTTCCCTATTTTGTCCCAAATTTATTATTATTTTATTAAATATATACTGTGACACACATGTTAACCTACTACTCGAAGATTCTTCTCGTTTCCAGTACAATTGCCTCCAGCACATTTATTTCCAATTTTTCCAAAAACTTCTAATAAGTATTATTAATTGAATTAAGTGTTAATTTTCAATTATTCTTGTCCACAATAAAATATTATTTCCAATGTCATTTGAATCCGCTTGGTATCTCTTGAGATCACCTAGCTTTATTATCTTGAAACTTTTTACCGCTTTGGTTATATCTCGAACGAACGTCTTCCTCCAAAGCCTACCTCAGTCAATTTTCAAGAATGTGGGTAGAATCTTTTACATATCAACTAAAGATAAGTTCTTGATTCGGCATTCATTTACAAATATACTTTTCCCTAGGTCTTACGTTCACCGTTCACGGATATATTTCAACGCCATATACAAGAATTTTGTCTCTAACTCATACTCTGAGCTATAAATAATTATTTCAACTAATAATTCTCACCTCTAGACGCGAACTAAAAAATATTTTTCAAAATAATAATAATAATATGGTTTGTTCATTTACTTCTGCTTCAAAACCTGACACATACCATATCCTTACCGTCGTATGAGGAACATTAATCATATACAAGTTTGTACAGCTGTTTTGCCAATNGTTAGTTTACAATTCATATTGCTGTGTCCCAAATACATTTCACATTTTAATTAAAAATAAACCAAACCTCTACTTAAGCTACTATACGTAAACGCAGCATGTAGTATAATAAAAGTTACTTTACATTACTCACTTTTCTCTCCTGTTAATTTTCTCCTCGCACAGAAATAAAGAATACCGAAGACGTCGTATAAAGCATTCTCGTCTCATCATAAACTAAATATTTGAAGTGTCGTAAATTTGCTCTCCGCTCCGCGACTAAGGTCATCTTTGGCACAAACCACAATGGTAAAACAAATTATAGTCTGAAAGAAGAAATGAGATAAGAGTCAGTAAGTAAATACCTTTTCGCACTAATAAATACGAAGTCATATGCGTTTTCTAGGCTATTAGCTAAACAAACTGTTGTGGAGTATTAAGGGTGAAAATTATCCCACAACAACCTACTTGAACATACTAGGCAAGGTATATACATAACCATATCGAATGTATCCGAACTCGGAGTATCACATTTTGAACTCGTATCGAGTTTTGGGGATGACGATGGCGCTGTGGTGGAAATTTGAACTGTTATGACATAGTACGTTCAGTCACCGGCAGATAGCAGCAGCTTCATCCCCATTTCATGTACAGCGCGAGAATCAAATTCTCCCGCGATGTGGTACGTCTTTTGACCACCCTGCGAGAGAGAGGCGCGACATACATCCACAAATAAACGAATCTTTAGAATAGTTTTTAACCCCAATTGGGAACGAATTCTCTGTAATTGTTGTGCAACAAGTGGAAGTAGAATACGTATAAAATTCATTAAATAGTCAAATAGGTCGTATATTTTCAAATTTATTACGTTACGAGTCATGATACAGTGTCATCGCTTTGACAACTATTGATGAAAGAACATAAAGTATTTTATATTGTATCAACATATTCTCTATTATTTACAACAACAAATTGGCATTTCCTTGATAACTAATATGATTTACTTGCGAAGTTTATTATGACGTACATACATGCTGAAGTTTCTAGCGAGATTTAACCGAAATTACTGCTTCTTATTTGGATACCAATATTATTCACGATGAAAATAAATAACAAATATTAAAACGAAATTAAAAAAACAAAATGTATTACGATATTGAAATCAAGTTACTAACATTTGTCACGTCATTTCTATTTCCCAACCTCTTGGATATTTTGTGGAAGTAAAGCTGTGTCTGAACATTGAAATTAAAGTAGTGTAAGTGACCTGAAGAGGGAATAAATGTCATGAATATCATAAAAAGGCTCCTAATGAACTATGACGCGTTTCACAAATATATTTCTATTGAAATTCAAAAACTATTTGATGAAAAATGTCAAATTCCTAGACTGTATCAAACATTTTATTTCAATTGAAGCTGTACAATTAATGATTCAAAGTTTGTTATACGCCAAGATCCATGAATTGTGTTTATGTCGAATATAAATAATATTTATGAAAGTTTCATAAATACACATATGTAATTAATTAGTGCGTGCCAATTCCTAATAGGTTATTCCCAAGAGATTCAATTTAAGAAAGTTTAATTCTCTTTTTGAAAATAAGTCGTGTAAGAAAGTTATATCGCCTTATTGAGTTGGATGAAGCATTGATTAAAGGACAGAAGATCTTAAATGTACTGTTACAAATATACTACATTCTATTATCACCTATAATAGTTATGAGTTCGGGTTGGATTAAAAATTTAGGAGACATGGGTACAACGTATTTTTTTGATTTTATTAATGAGAGAGATTATATTTAAAAATATTTGGTGGAGACACGTATAATGTTTGAAAGAAAAGCTCGTCATTAACAATATATTTATTCGTTCTTTAACTTACATAACGAACACGTAGTATTTCTTATATACTACACATCATATTTGCTTGAAACGTCTTGAATTTACAAACGAACACAGAAAGATAATGTAAAATTTATCATTGTTTCATTTTTATTTTCTGATTTGGTGGTTCGTTTTCGTATCATTTATTTTTCTATGGAAATTTTTTACATGTATATGTAATTAACTTGTGTTCATTTTGTTACCTAGATAAGAATAACGACAGCAAGCAAGTGCTGAGACGTTGTGAACAATAAATTATAGTCCAGTTACAAAGTTGTATTTTTTTGTGGGGCTTTATGGCTCTTCAACGTCAAGGTTATTAGAGCTCTTACGAGGTTTTACTAAATGTTTCGAATTAATTATGAATTAAATATGATTATACCCCCATCCCTCTCTCTGGATGACGTATGCTCGCCAGTTTGAAAATAAAAGATAATTTACAATGTATTTTGAAAAAGCATTGTTTCCACCCTAAATTAATGTTTTCCTCACAATAAGTATCCCAGTGAATATTCAAGATTTCTGCCCAGATCTTTTTAAGACCTACTCAGGGATAGTTCTTGGTTCTGATTCCTATAGAAATATTTTCCCCTAGGATCTAGGTTCTCGTATAACGTTCCAGCTTTAATCTCTCAATACTATTTACCAGTATTTTATCGTACGAACACGTACACTACGATTCGAAGAAATATTTCAATTTAAAATTTCCACCTCCAGACGAAAATGAAAAAGAAAATTCTACTTTCTTCTACTTCAAAACTGTAACACATACCATATCCATATCGCTGTATGTGGAATATCAATGATACATTTTATTCACAAAAGCAGAAAATGTGTCTAACTATGTAGGGACGCAAATACTTATACGTGTAAACAGTGGGTCTTGACACCGGAAGCTTTTTGGCCATGTTTACTTCTCATATCGCCGTGTCCTAAAATTCATAAACACTGTGTATTTTAACCAAAATTAAGTCCCACACCACTATTTATTCCATTATGAGGAGCTGCAGCTTGAAGTGTGATAATTTTTTACTTTAATTTACTCTTCCTCCTTTAATGTTAGTCGAGTCCCCATTCATATATCAAGAATATCAAAAAAGTCGTATACAGTATTCTCTTCTCATCGCTTTTTTATTAATCGAATGGTCGTAAAGATCACAGTGTAACTCGTTAAATTATCGTCTGAAATAAATAATGAAGTAGAAGTAATTAAGTCAATACCTTTCCGGGAAGATAATTTCGAAGTCGAACATAACATAAGTATCCTCTATTGTTGATAGGTAAAAAAATCGTTGTTGTGGAACGTCAAGGAGAAAATCCATCGTGCAAATACTTATGCACAGGTCAAGGTACAAACATAGCCATTTCAATGGAAAACGACCTCTGCACATTGCATTTTGAACTCAAAGTAAGTTTTAGGCATGGCGAGAATTCGAATTGTTTTATCATGGTACCAGAAATTGCGGCGGTCGGCGCCAGCTTCGCTCCTATTCGATGTATTGCGCGAAAATCAAATCCTCCCGCGACGTGGTTTGCTTTCCCACCACCCTGCGAAAGAGGAGCGCGCCATACGTCCCCAAATTAAGTATCCTATGCGGAATATGTCGTATTTTTATATGATTTCATTGATAAGAGAGATCCCCTTCTCTTCAAGCCTCCATATTTATTCTAATTCTTTTTTTGTTTTAATAGTACAATGGTGACATGTAAAATCCAATTACTCATAAGGTTTCTCCAGAATCTCTATTTCAAGTATTCTCAATTCCAATTTTCCATTGTTTCTAAAATGAATTATATTTTTATTGTTGTTATTTGAATATATTTATTACTTTGTGTTGTTCCGGATAACAAAAAATTGTTCTTTCCAATGCTGTTAAAATCACTTCTCTACCTCTTAAGATCACTTAATGTTTACGCCTGAAAGTTTTATACCGCTTTGTTTACATTCTAAATGAACGTTTCCTTCAAAATAAAATAATACATTCTAATTTTTAAAATATTTGGGAAAATCCTTTTTGTGGCAGCCCAACGGAGTCTATTGATTATGAATTCATGTGGACAGAATTGGTCCCCGAGGCTATAGGTCCCCACCAGACTTCGCAACTGGACGGAGCTTATGTCAACACTATCTAGCATAGTCTGGTCTTATGAACTAATCAATTGAGGCATAATTACGTAACTCCCATATTCCATCGCTCAACCCGTACGTAAATAAAAATATATATTTACAACTGCATCAAATTCATAACACTCACCAACTCCATACAGTAGAGTCAACATCAACCGTATACTTCATATACACAAGCAGAAGTTGTGACTAGGTATTCATGGATGCAAGAATTTATACGTATATTCAGTGGGTAATGACGTAGTAAGCTCTTTACCTTGTCAATTGCAAGTTGTTTGTTTACTATTCATATCGCCGTGTCCTAAAATTCATAAACACTTCGTATTTTTACTAAAACGAAGCCACGCCTCTACTTACACTACTATACGTAGAAGGAGCATGTAGCATAATATTTACTTCGCTTTACTCACTTTTCTCTCACGTTAACATTCTTCCCGCTCAGAAATTAGGAATACCAAAGACGTCATATAAACATTCTCGTCTCGGAGTCGTGGTTTGGGGATGATTATGGCGCCATCGGGTATAAGACAAGTACAAATTTTGAAAAAACAACTTCCCATTTTTTCGTTCTCAAACTGTTTTATCAAACACTGGTGTACTCTATGAGTATTATCAATTCCGAGAGAGACTATTCAGTGTACTATATGCAAAGGGATTATGAAAAAATTGATATATTCCTGAGTAAACAGAGTTTCTACTCATAAAGAGCACGCCTTCTTTCCTTTCTTACAACTATTAAAACACAATCGTCTTCCTAGGAGATTACAAACGATGAATGAATATTAGTTCCTCTAAGTTCTTGTGAAATGAATTTTTAATGGATCTGATTTATAATGTATATTACGCAACCAATTATAATTGTGTATTTTGCTTAAGTTCATAATAGTGAATGCGAAGGTTACTAGTGTAGCTTCTAACGAGATGCAAAAATTAAAACTTCAAATAAGTTGATAATGTTCGAATCATTGCTATGCCGTGGCGCTCACGACCAAATACAATCATCATCGTCCTAATACCTTCCATTTCTCATTCTTTACCCAGCCTTACGACAAGAAGCAACACGCCAATATTCATGTACGTCATGTGATGTTGAAGATAATATTTCTTCTGGCTGTGCAAATTTTCCTAAATTTTCAAGCTTAAGATCAAAGGAATAAAAAACAATAAACGGGAAGGATACAATCTGGGATTTTCAAAAAGGTTGTTCACGGAATAACTTGAAAATGGGTATCAGGCTAAAGCAGAGTCTGAAATTAACCCCTGCAAATCAATTTTATAAAGAACAAATCTGATTTGCAGATAACACCACTCTTTACTAACGTAAAAATATTCGGATATATTACGAATTTGCGAATGCAGTAAATTTTCCAAAATATAATTAAGCAAAAGAAATCGAGTCAGATCAACTTAAATGAAAAGTTTGAAAAAAAGGGATCTATTTACGATTTTGGCGTTATGTTGACTTAATTGTTTTATATAAAAGACACTTAAAGTGTCAAAAATAAATCTTGTTCACTGAAAGATTACTGTTGTGTTTGTGACAACATTGAACAATTTCAAGGTTCTGCATGTAGATATGTTTTAAAAAACGTTTTTTTAACCAAAACATTTTTGAGGAATAAACTTTATACTGCCGTACTCAGAAAAATGCCGTAACCATATTTTCAATGGATTAAAACGTTTTATGTGGCCCCCAGTAAGTGATAAACAAAACTGTTTTTATTAGGCGTCCAGGAATCGAGTGATTAGCCAGGTTGTAGACGAACCTGCACCAAGTGGTGCTCTTCTTGCTAGTATGAGAAGGTACTATTTGTTATGTCACCATCTGCCGTAATGGTCATAGGACCGAGATACTGCGCTGGCGTTGTAATTAAATGAATAAATGAATACATTACCTGTCGCCTACTTTGAGATATACGTCACTAGCCGACATCTTTCAAGCGAGATAGTGGGTTTACTACGCGGTCTGGGCACCATCGCGGCCAGTGGTTGTCCCAGAAATAAGGATGTGGAAAGACAAAATTGGTATGGTTTCAGCGTATTGGTGTGGTAACGATGTATAGTTTTGGGCCGTGGTCTCAGGAGATGGGGATGAATGTGGGAAAAGATGTTTCGGCTTCTATTTTTGAATGATTTGAGAACAGTGCTGTGTCTGGTCGTGGATGAGAAGATGAGTCGGAGGTACTCGAGTTTGTATATGCACGGCAACAATGGAGGTATCGAACGCAAGGTCCGGTTCTCGATCCGAAGGATGCGTGCCAGTTGCGTTTTAGGGACAGTGGCTCAGGTTTCACATGCATACAGAGCAGGACTGCGTGCGCATCGAAAATTTTGCGTTTAAGGTGACCTTCCTGTTTGAAAGGATTGCTGACAATTACATCAGCCGCAAGAAACTTTTTCCGAAGACCTTCGGTGTGCGGGAGTCAATCGGGTCCATCCATGTCGAGGCCAAGGTATTAGAATCACGTTTTCGTCGAGAGTGAAAGCAGTGCGTAGAGTAGGTTTGGTGGATCGTTTTCTGGAGATTCTAATAACCAAGCTTTGCAGGATTAGAGTTGACCCGTTTGTTGTGCCCCGTTTCACCACCGTCAGGCTACTTGCAAGGTTACATTTGCTTCGGAAAGATGTTTCCCATTTGCAGCGATCTATGAAGAGGGAGCAAGTTAGATGGTGTGTTGGGAAGGTAGAAGGGGAGAGTGGGTGCTCAAACGCTGTCTTGTGGGACACCAGCATAGATGGGACGGGACGAGTTGTTCTTATGTGTTTAAGTGTGAAGGAACGATTTGAGAGTCAGTGGGTAATGAGTGGGTCAAGATTGTTTAATTTATAAAGTTTCATGGGAGACAGTGTCGAAGGTGTAATTTCGTGGGAGATAGTGTTGGAGGTGAGTACTTGAAGAAAATAGCTGGGATTGAGCGTCGTTATACTCAAAGTCACGATACTTTGCCTAAAATTATTCAATTTGACTGCCTTAAACAAATTGCCAACCTCTACGAAACAGATCCTTGAAACTCTCTCACGAATATTTCAAGGAAAGCGTGGACACAAGGAATTTAAGTAATATCCAAACAAATATCAATAGTAGTCACAAAAGCGACAATTTACTGTAAAGAAATACAAGTTAAGAACACAACAAACAAAGACACAAAGTATTCGTTCCACTCGCTCGATGCAGAAAGAACAGAACAGCCCCACAAGAGCTAGTGAATTGAATTGGTGTACTGGTTATGATTTCAATTTCGAATATCTTGCGAACAGAACGCGAGGTACCATTACGATTTCTCTTAAGGACGATACCGAAGTAAAAGCGTTGGCTACATTGAGTACAGGTTCTGTACCAACATGAAGCAAGTTACCCTCAAATAAATACATAAATAAATATATAAATAATTTTCGGTCAAGGGAGCTACTACAAACTACGTATAACGACATTGAGGACAATAATGTAATTTACTGCGACTAATACAAAATATACTAATGAACACAGTGTATTTCCGTTCATGTTTTTTTTCTTAAGTTGAATTTCTCTAAGCAAAGTATGATGATCTCTACTATAGGAAAGGGCAGGAGAGCTCTTGGGCGAGGGGAACTGTTTGAAGTGGAGCGGAGTGATCACGACGGAAGCCAAATTGGGAGGGAGCGAGGATGTGGTTGGTCTCTATATAGGCGGTGAGCTTTTGGTGCATGAGGCGTTAAAATAGTTTACCTAGTTGAGAGATTGTCTGAAAGAACCTTCATACCATACCGGAACCGCAGGACTTTTTGATGTTGATTTGTTCTAGTGTGTGCTTGACGTCTTCGTCGATTTGCTTTTTTTTTTTACAAAATCCGTTTTTTACCTTCATATACTACGCCGTAAATACAATACAGAAATTTTTTTAAACACTTTGTCATAATAACACACCGAGATGTTCATGGACATAATTTATATCATGTTACTAGACATGAAGAAAATCAAGAATGTCATATAGCACCACACACATTTTATTAACATTTGAGAAAATATTAAAAATTTTAATTTACTGAGTCAACGACAGTTCGTCCCTAGAATATTCGTCATACACACATCCTTCCACACTAAGATAGTTCACCCACTCAAAACAATCCCTCTTTCACACAAGGCTCCCTTGCCAGTCCAAACATTTTATTGCTCCCATTAGGATTTGAGTTAATGACTGCCGAGCCCCTTTTTCAGTAAATCACATTTCAATCTATACATAATGGACCCAAAAGTAGTGCCATCTTAAATTTTATTAACTTTATTAAAATGTAGCTATAAAACAATTATCGGCATCATAATGCACAACACAAAATAAAACTAAAGTGAACACACACATGAAATACATACTTTTAAAACAAATATCTGGTTTGCATATATAAAAATATACTATTGTGTAAAAGAAAATGCGACCTTAAAAGATAAAAATATTTCCTCTTCTAATCGTATGTTTTTCTAATATCTACATCTGACAATAAATCTAGAACTTCTTTTGGAACTTTATGGGGTTTGGGATTGTGGGATTTTCCTACACTCGTTATGAGCGGATCGGATGACACTAAGTTTGTGCAAAGGATCCAAGTTTGGTTTTCTCTTGAAGACTTTCTTGTAAAGTGTTCCCTGAAGTACCGATTGTCCTTNCCAGATGTCCAATTGGCAGGACGCAGAGATCTATTATTTCATCCGAAGGAATGATAATCTTGTGCACTGTTACTGGCATACTGTACTACACACGCTGTCACTAATATAATTCTTTCGTTTCTGATACATATTTAGAAAAAAGCATCATTATCAATAGTATAACCAGAGAAAAGTGTCTGTAAAATCACAGCGAAGTAAACTATTAAACAATTCCTGTGATTCATGCACATTCAATAAAAACCTTTTATAGCAGTATTTCCATCGTCGGAATTGCTTTCGGACTTTTTAGGATGTCAACGTTCAATCATATTTTTTCTTTAAAACTTTTGTGGGCGATCTTTTCTCTTTCCTCAATAGTTTTGTTTTCATCACCCAATACCTATTTTCTGACATCTAACCTCTAAGCGATATGCAGGGTCGCGACTCTCCTCTGTGGGTTGGCCAAGAGCTGAGCCTAGGGAATCGCCCCGGCTTGAGAGGGAGGAAAGGGGCAGCGTCCCCAGTGATGCTCCCGCTCTACAGTTTGGAAATCACCCTCCTATTCGTAGGACACATCGTGACTGAAAAATGGTCGCAGAAAAGCAATTAATATCAGTTGTAGATATAGTTAGGACCACTTGATACAACCAAAATTGAAAACAAAAAATTCCCCAAAGTTTATTTGAAAATTTTTACTGAATGGTCGTCATTTCATTTTACTTCCTAATGAGAAACGAACGTAAACAAAAACAAAGGGTGACCATTTTGATTACCCTATTTGTCTTCTAGAAGGTGATGCGCGCTCAGAAGATCTTCCGAAGTATGAGAATCTACTCGATACTCCGTGAAATTTTGTTTGACTTGACGTCTCTACATATAAAGGAGTCAAGGCGGAGGGTGCATTTCGGATCTCTGTAAATACAAGATAAACTAAAGGGACGATGAGCGGACTCTTCTAGTACGCTCTAGGCATTCAAGAAAACATAGATGACCATTCTAAAATTGAAAAAAGTCATTTTCGGTCACCTAGATGGACCAAATTACATATTGTGCGGGGTATGCAGACCCGCAACGCACAGTCTGATGCTGCTCGTGTTGGCACCAACTGCTGCACCTGCTGGCGACGAGGGCTCCTCAGATCGGTCTGGACTGCTGCTCCACTTACCACATGCATACCACAGTGCTTCCACCACGAGTTTCATCACTCAACTCGCCTCCAGTACATTCCAACCAAATGTGTCCTTACAGACACTAATGAATGCTGTTAGCGCATAAGACACAAACCTGAAAACTTTTAACAATTCAATACTATTAATGGGCCTGAGACACTCTCACTTTGTGCCATAACTGAAAATAAATAAGCAGAGTACTCTTCATTCTGTAATAATACGAACTGTAAAAGAATACATAAAGAAAATTATCTACAAATGTAATAAAATGATTTCGATTTTACACCTCCTAAACTTGAAACCGTGATGCAGGTCTCCGAGACCCTATCAGCGTCAGAGCGTCGAGTCAAATGCAGTTCAATCAAATGCATGAACAAATATACTCTGTAAATTTTTTATAAAATAAAATATTAAACTCTAAATCACGAAACATTAGGAAAAATGGCTATTATAAATGTAACACTTAACCATATTTTAGAAAAAAAAAACTTTCTTATCCAAAATAAAAAGCGGTATAATTGTTGGGTGACATAACTAGTTTTGAACGATATGCTTTTATCATAACTAGTATTGGTCATAATAAAAACAACCAAAACTCGTTATGGAAAAAATGTATCTTCTAAAACTAGTTTTGGTACTATTTCAGTCCAATGACTGAATGGGGGTGATGTGCGTAACATACATTTAATACGATGTGTAGAGAGAGAGCAGTCATGTACCAAGTTTTGAAAGTATGAGAATATAGACGGAAAAACATTCGCTATAAGAAGTTTCATTCCCTTCATGTGTCGTATTTATTTGCAAGTAAAAATGAAGGGCAGAGCAGAAGCATAATAATTGCCATTGCTAGTCAACGCCATTGCGAGCACTGACAGCGTAATCAACTTTTTGAAGACAACAATGTTGATAAAATGGAGATAAAGTATCACACAAAAACATAATACCCCAGGTCAAATTCAAATTTTTGACCAAATTATCTCCCTTTAATTCTTGCACACAATCAGTGCTAGAAGGGGGTAATCAATATTATTTTCAAATGATAAGTATTTTAATATACTACCCACATTTGCAGTGGCAAATTTGGAATTTTATATTTGGGGAGAGGACTGATCTCTAGGGCATCTGGGGATAGGGAATGATTGGTGCAAAATTCTACACATTAAAGGCAATTTATGATTATGTAAAATTATTACTATGCAATAACAATGTATAATATTTTATTCTATTACATATAAATTACATACATTAAAGAACAATTTTTGATATCATTTAAATATTTCACACATTCTTTACGAATCACAATACATTTTTTTTAATTTCTAAGAGTATAGGGGGTGCTTGAGCCCAAGAGGCCCATCCACCCTAGATCTTCCATTGCCTTTTTGCACATTGATCACATAAGACAAAATTTTGCAGGATAATAAATACTTTTCTATTAAAAGAAATCCACTGAAATTTTGGAATCAGAACCACATCAGTTAAAACCTAGTTATATGATAAAGGCACACATGTAAATATTTTATTACATTACATATATATTACATAAATTAAAATAACAATTTTTGATATCATTTAAATATTTCACACATTCTTTACGAATCACAATACATTTTTTTTTAATTTCTAAGAGTATAGGGGGTGCTTGAGCCCAAGAGGCCCATCCACCCTAGATCTTCCATTGCCTTTTTGCAAATTGATCACATAAGACAAAATTTTGCAGGATAATAAATACTTTTCTATTAAAAGAAATCCACTGAAATTTTGGAATCAGAACCACATCAGTTAAAACCTAGTTATATGATAAAGGCACACATGTAAATATTTTATTACATTACATATATATTACATAAATTAAAATAACAATTTTTGATATCATTTAAATATTTCACACATTCTTTACGAATCACAATACATTTTTTTTTAATTTCTAAGAGTATAGGGGGTGCTTGAGCCCAAGAGGCCCATCCACCCTAGATCTTCCATTGCCTTTTTGCAAATTGATCACATAAGACAAAATTTTGCAGGATAATAAATACTTTTCTATTAAAAGAAATCCACTGAAATTTTGGAATCAGAACCACATCAGTTAAAACCTAGTTATATGATAAAGGCACACATGTAAATTTATTTTTATGGCATGATTCCATAAATTCCAGACTCATCCAGGAAGAAGCAACATTTTAAAACAAAGTATGGTAAAAGAAAATAAATGCTTCGTACTAATTTTGAACGAGCATGGTGTCGCCGCACAAATTGCACACGACAAGTGAAGTATTATAACAATTATTCTAAAGAGGCAAGAGGACTCTCAGCACCACTGTGAGAACTAGTCCCAGGCACATCAACTGCTTCTTAAAGTACAGTCATTTCTTTGACCTCTTTTTTTTAGCATGAGATTTCATATGAACTTTATGGGAAGCTTGGATAGAAAATGCTTTGCCACATATTTCACAGAGATACGGTTTCTCCCCTGTGTGTTTCCGCTCATGAATTGTTAACTTTTCCTTTACCCGGTAAGCAGCATTACAATAGCCACACTTATAAGGTTTCTCTCCTGTATGAATTGATATATGTATTTTCAAATTAAACAATTGAGAAAATAATTTGTGACAGTAATCACATTCATAATGCTTCTCCTTGATGTGAATACGTTTGTGCTTACTTAATGCTTGCGATCGTTTGAACTCGGCTCCACACTTTTGGCATTTGAATGGTTTCTCTTTCGTGTGCACCCGTCTGTGATACTTCATCTTTGAAGCACTCGAAAACAATTTTTTACACAAGTCACAGGTGAAAGGTTTCTGCTTGTGTAATCTCAAGTGCTTGTTTAAGTTACACTTCTGAACGAACCTTTGCTTACACAGGGTGCAGGCAAAAGGCTTTTCCTCAGAGTGAATGTTTTTGTGCTTCTCCGAGACAGAGCTATCAGAAGAGGAATTTCCATCCTCATCACACGTGGACTTTCCACCCTCATCACACGTGGACTTTCCACCCTCATCACACGTGGACTTTCCACCCTCATCACACGTGGAAGGTTTGTCTCCGAAGTGTTTCAGCATGTGCTTCATCAGATCACGTTTCGTTTTGCAGCTTGATGAGCATAGTTCACATTTAAAAGGCATATCTCCATCGAATGAGGATGATGCAGAATCCGAGTCTACTCTACTACTAAAGCTTTTTCTCTTTCCTAACTTTCCACCCTCATCACACGTGGACTTTCCACCCTTATCACACGTGGACTTTCCACCCTCATCACACGTGGAAGGTTTGTCTCCGAAGTGTTTCAGCATGTGCTTCATCAGATCACGTTTCGTTTTGAAGCTTGATGGGCATAGTTCACATTTAAAAGGTATATCTCCATCGGATGAGGATGATGCAGAATCCGAGTCTACACTACTACTAAAGCTTTTTTTCTTTCCTAACTGTTCGAGTGACAATATTGGGGTCCCATTTTCTTTTTTTGGCAGTTGTTTCCCTACATCTCCCATTTCAGGCCAACCGAACTGAGGGCCCTGGAACGAGAATCTACTGTAATGGTTTCACACTCATTAACATTTAAAAATACAATTGAATCATTACTCACGCCTAATATTTCTTCCTCTCGCATTTCCACAGAAAGAAAATCGGAAGGATTTAAGTTATCTTCTTCCTTCAAAAGAAGGTATAAAAATATTAGAAGAGTTTTCACAAAATTTTTAGCACACTGTTAGTGTGCAGTTATTTATGTGTAGTGTATTACTGTTTTTAATAAATTCTAATTTCATTCCATATAAATATTAAAGAGAATCAATGATTAGGGGGAATTTAAATAATGACGTAAGAACATGCAATAGTGCTTAATTTTCTACTTATTTAAATTTTATTAATATTTTGTGCATCAATAAATCTATCTGAACATATTTTTTAATAAAAATCAACTTTTTGATTCTGTCGTAGCCATAAACTATTGTTCAATACACAAATAATTATTTTTAGTTTACACTTCAATAATTTGAGAACTGTCAGAATATTTGATTGCCATTTAACGTAATAAAAAAATAAAGTCAAATATTGTATTTGTCTAAAAATAGCCCCCTGTTCTTTTGGATGGTACAAGCGAGGGAATAAAATAAAGGAAAAGACTCAGTAAAATCAAAGTCCTTCAGAAGGGAAATGCTCATTCAAAATTCCATTTGAAGTAGTCTGTTCTGGTTAGTATAACCATAAGGAATGTAACATGTAAAGTTAATGGAGCAGATCAACTCCTCCTGACATCAACAAATCTGTACAGACTTCGGCGTTTCATCAAATTCTCGTGCCACTGCTTTATTTCCATGTCTGAGCATAATTTAGAAATTCTTGTTTGAAATTAGCTCAACTTTTGTTGCATCGAAGGAGATCCCTGTCTCACGACAGAATAATGTGTCACGGTTGGCACGGTGACGGCGATCGGTCGTTCCCACACGATAGGGACCATTTCCGTTTCCATTTCGAATGAGCGTCAAATCCTGCCATTATCGAGCGTCTATCGATATTCTTTTTGGTATATTACCTATTCGGCTTGTGTTTGCTTTGCATGAGTATGTTTTTCCAAATATAGTTTCCACGCATTTTTGGGCGATTTTTTCAATAGAAAAAAGGGGGTATTGTTTTCGGACAAATACAGAAATACACACCGTTATAGTCACAGTTTTTAATATTTTCTCAAAATTCATTGTCAGTTGACAGCTGTCCTTACAAGAAAGTTTGTAGTCCTTTACAAGAAAGTAAAAAGTAAAGATCGGTAACAACATGATATGAATGGGATTGTCAGGTGAACTTATTATGTAAGTAATTGCCAAGAAGCTTTACAGATGATGAACTTCACAGAACTAAGGCAAGTATGGAGGCTTTTACTGCCGGTCTCATTAAGTAAAATGTCTTTCGGGTTTGAAAGCCGGGTCTGCGGCCGAAACGCTGTTTCAAGAAAGAAGAAATGACAATACGGCTTAAGCAGAAGTATAATAAAAAAAACTGAAAACGCACTAAGGTGAGTGAATGGTTTAGACATTTAGCTCAACTTTTAATGAATAAAAATATAAAATTATATATAGTTCAATATTACTCACTTTTTTTGTTCTTTATAAATATTTTTCATGAGCAAATCACGAGGAATACATCTTTATACCGTATTTACCCAAATATAATCGGGTATTGATTTGGGTATATACTGGTCTCAGTCCATGAACTGTCCGCAAGGTATTTCAAAAGTCAAACACATTCTACAAGGACTTTAAAAATTCCCAATTGAGAAATTTCAAAGATTTTAAAACGTATGTATACCAGAAAAGAAATAGTACTAGTACTGAGCATTACGAAGACTTTTCGAACTATATTGCAAAAATTTTCGGGGAACTATGAGGAGAGTAAATTAGTTTTTTTTCCTCCACGTGGTCATACGCAGTTTGTACTGTTTTTTGACAATAAATTTATATTTAAACAGTGTGTACTACGATAGAGTACTGTAGGTGTTCTGTGGCCCATGCACTCCACATAAACCAGGGCACATTATAGAACTCCTTATTTGTATTCTCCACTAGTAGTTGGAAAGTGGTCCGGTATGGAAGTAAGGGTGAGTACATGTTGGGTGTGGGAGAAGAAACTATCGAAATGCACTCCGAATAAAAGAACGTAAGTGGATTGTGTAGTCAACAAAACTCAATCAGTATTTTACAAAGGTAAACGAATGCTTAGTTCACAAACTGGTAACAAATCTGAAACATATACAAAAAACAAGGACATTTTCCAACTTCGTCATGTACTATAAAAAATATAGTAACTACCTCTTGTTTAACTTCATACTTCAGCTCAATTTCTTCTTTAACCACAGGGATAAACTCAACTGGCTCCAACATCTCTCCTTCCTAAAATACAAAAGGATTACAAATTAATTATTTATGACAATTTTCTGCCAAAATTGCTGAAGATTTTGTTGTAGATACAATAATTATTTAATTACACTGAGCGACTAAAACAATTCTCACTCATGACAATATATATCCCAGCTTCTAATAAAGATAAGGCATATGCAGAAGAACTGTAACGTTCATATTGCTAGGTAGTACCCAATGTACTTATGAGAATATTTTAATACGCTGTTCTACACCTTTTAAAGGTTTCATATTGTTTCCAGTTAACTTCAAATGGAGCGGTCGCTAAATTAAAACATTAGTTAAATGTGATGTAAACTTAAAATTGAGTTTTGATTTCCGTCCTAAAAACTAATAAACGAAGATGATTGTCGTAAGAACAAGGTTTCTCCGACTCACTGAAGCGGAGATGAAGGAGACTGCTACACATCAGTGATGAAGTCACAGTGCTGGACTCCCCCCAAGTGCCGTGTTCGAAAATTAATAGGCAATATTTAACTCTTTGGAGCACACATTTTGAACTTTAGAGAGAGAGAAAAAAAATTCAGAGAGGAACAACTTTTGTTTGACTTTTAAAATCATGTTACAGGTTCAAATTTTCCTAATTCTTAATTAGTGTGTTATTTGAAAAGATGGTTCCATATAAAATAACGATGCCGTTAGAACTATCCATAGTAACCTATTCACCGATTCAGAATCGCTTGGTAATTCATTGAAATGGTTATTATCTCTTCCTCCAAATTATTCATATTCAAACTGGTGACCTTACATTTAGTAGTTATGTCACCCACGCGAGTAAAAATACATGATGTCTAGAAGGTTGTTTGTGACCCTACTTGCATAGTGGTTTTGAATGACATATAAATGAAAGACTAAAATGTTATTTTTATTGTTCATGTATTCACTAAATACATCAGAGAAAAATATGATATAAAATTTTCTCACCCGTTTTTACCATTTTAGTACAAAAGTACAAGAAATTACATTTGAAACGTGATGCAAAAAATAAGGACAATTTCCAACTTTGTCGTGTACTATAAAAATACAGTAAGTACCTCTTTGTCCTGCTGCTCAATTTCTTGGTCCTCTTTTTCTTTGTCCTGCTGCTCAATTTCTTTTTTAACATCAGGGATATAGAAAAACTCAATTGGATCGATCATATCTTCTTCCTAAAATCCAAAAGGATTACAAATTTATTAGTTACGACAATTTTCTGCCAAAATTACTGAAGATTTTGTTGTAGATGCAATAATTATTAAATTACACTGAGAGACTAAAACAATTCTCACTCATGACAATATATATCCCAGCTTCCAATAAAGTTAAGGCATAAGTAGAAGAACTGTAACGTTCATATTGCTAGGTAGTACCCAATAAATTTATAAGTATATATAGTTGTAGTCGACGGATATTCTTTTATTGTAGAGACTATAAGGTAAATTTACCGCGCATTTGACATTACTAACCCTCAATGATCTGACAATCAACTGATATTGAATTCTCTTACCTCTCCGTCCTTGGGTTCTTGCTTTATATCCATGAGTGCGGGTAAAGGCTCATGTTCTTCAGTCTACAAGTAGAAAAAGCACATTACAGAAGTTCCTGCATTTTAGACTTACTTAGCCATAAAGGCATTTGTCAATTAAGTATGAAATTGTGATATTAAAAATTAAATTTTAACTGTAATTCCAGTTTACACAAACATTGACGATACAAAAATATTTTCAGAGAAACAGAAAAATGGTTGATTGATTTTAGTGAATGTTTCTGTTTACATCAGTTTTAAACATTCCATTTAACAGTTTTTACATTGAACTCGAATACTAGTATAACTTTCTGGGGTACGAAGCCTACAGTGAAAGCCAAGTGACCAGTGTCCCTTGAATTTAGTTCTTAGTAAAGTAATATGAATTCCTCTATTTTAAACTCACTGAGCACATTACTAACATAGCATTATCAATAATAAACAATAAAAATACAAGTAATTATTCAAATGCATGTTATTTACTGTTTTTAATTATTTTAATAGTAATATTTGAATTTGCACTCAATTTATTTTTTCTTTTCGACATAATTATCACGTATAATATATAAAAGTGAAGTAACTCTAAAGTAACTACGGTAATGAATATTTAAAACTCAAGCGTGTATCAAAGCCTTATAAGAACTCCTGTAAATACAGCATGAAAACAATTAGCATTTTTTTAAAAAAAGTAACAATTTTTATTAACTCCTTTTTTTAGCTATAACAGATGTAGATGTCTACAACAAATGTAGGCATAAGAGCTAGTATTTTATTTACACTTCAGAAAGCTCCCCCAAAATGTACACATCACCATATACGCACTTCCAAATTACAAGAAGTTTCCTCATCTTTATGTGATTTTTCTTTAACGCAGAAGAAGAATATTATAACTTTCATCTACTACCCGTTACTTAGTACTTAACGAGGAGTTTAAATGAATTATCTAGAAAATAAATTTCCCAGTATTCAGCTGAAAAGAATTCAGAGCTAGACAAAATCACAAGGATCCATACTACCAAGATAAAATATATAAACGTAGGCTTCCGCGGCCGCAGTCAGTATGAACTTGTCTCTCCTGGACAAACCGCGTCTTAGTAGATACAACTACCAACGTTTCGGCCATCATACTGTGGCCTTCTTCAGGGCAATGTCAGAGTCGTACAGACCTGTGTTCGCCAGCAGAGTTCGCCAGCGACTTTGGTTTGTCCCGGACAGACAAGTTCATAAGATAAAATATGTTTCACAGAACTAGGAAAAGTCTCACAGTTTCATTTTCTCCAAACGTTGAACAGGTTGGTCCACCAGGCACACTCCCTGGGTTTGTGACTCCCTGAGGTGGAAGGTCTAAAGAGGTTTCCATATCAGAGCCCTAAAACGCATTAAATCACAGTTAGACATGAATTTCAAGTTACAATCACACTTATTTTCAAGGTAAAGTGTGTTAAATTTTCACCAAGAAACCAAAAATTTGCGTAAAAGAAAAATAAAATAAATTCTTAAGCTCTGTATTTCTACGTCCTAATATTCTTATGTTTTGTGTAAGAACACAATCATACAGGAATTTCTGTAGATGCAAAAAGACGATGTAAGAATAATTAATGAAATGTAATGTGTAAACACTTATATCAATTAAGCAATCATGTGCTTATTTTCAATTCTATCGCAGGCACCTGCAGAAGCAGAAGAAAAAATTATGGAAAAATTGAGTAGCAAGCTGCTAAAAACTTATATACCTCACTTCCAGTGCTTTCTTGGTCACTTGAAGGATTTGCTGTTGGAAAAGTAAAGGGAATTGCATGAACTGAACTCTCAGGCGTAGTACAAGTATGATCGCTGGAAAGCTGGAGCAAAGTTGGTTTAAAATATTAACATGAAAAATTATAGTTAAAACAATATTAAAAGAAACAAATTGTTGAAAAATCAAGCACGACCCTTCAAAAAATTACAGTAACTTCTCGTAACATAGATTACATTCACCCAAATACATTAAAATTTTTCATATCCTTAAATCAGAAAAGTTATTCACCTTTTTGAAATTTCACAACAATTTAATTTAACTTTAATGTATTTTATAAACTGAAAATCGATTGACAGAAACACTTCAGTATAGTATGGCAAACTTGTAAGGATACGATTATGGAGTTAATTTTTATTTTAATGGCGTGTTGTATATGAAATAAAATACCAACTAGGTGTTCACCAAATAATTTATAATATAATCATAACAGCAATAAATCCACTGAAAATTTGCATCATTCAATCAAAATTCTTTGAAAAAAAGAAGAATGACAAGCAAAAGCTTACTAAAATATTTTGTAAGTTATACATAATGAAAATAATAGCTTATGAAACATTGATATTGCAATAATTGAAGAATAAAACATTAAAGTTCATAAAATATTAAAACATAATACGCAACATAACCCTCCCCCTAATTAATTAAACTTATATTCCTCATTCACCCGTCAATCCCAAGTATACTTTCCTAAAACCAATAAGTATTGAAGAAAAATGACAATGACTTACAACTACAGATATTGAATGTATACATGCTGCTATATTTAAATTTCAGCACCAAGTCATCTTCAAACCCTTTGTTCAAATTATGAAGGGTATCCCCCAGTTATGATAGTTGAAATGACCTAAACGTACGCCATTGAATAACCACGATAAAAGTGTTTCATTGACTTAATTAAACTATATTTCCACAATTTGTAGATTCATTATCCTCTCCCCTTTCCAATAAGGAGCAAAAACAAGGCTTCCTTATTTTTATTTTTTCTGATAATAGGCTCAGGCATAAATTCTAACTTTTTTCGCAAAGGTGGGGAACACTCTTTTGGGGAATTACCTGCAAGTCATTCCCAGACATTAAGAAATTTGAAGTTGTTAGATATTTTTCGTTTTTGAGGGGGAATACAAAACTGAGTAGTTAACTCATAATTTTATTTGATTACATATTTAGAAAACTAAAACACCACATTCATAATTATTTCATCATTTTTACAGTGGAGTACCACTGTTTTAATGTATTTTTTTCAATTCTTATCGCTTTCTCGCAGTTTCATGATCTTAAACGGAATGCATTAATATGTACAATTGCTACTGTATGGCTATTTGCCAATAAAATCGTGCACAGATATGAACAATTAATTTTTTCAAATGTAAATTTTAATAATTCATTTATTTTTATTTTCAACCCATGTTCAAATTTGGTACATATGTTTTCAAAAGGTTCCTAAATAAAACAATTTTCTAAAACTATAAAAAAATTCCGATTTAGAGATGTTAACAAAAAACGTTTTCAAAAATTAAAAACCCCCGTTATGTTTCTCATTACAATAAAGCTGTACATCATTCTAAAAACCGCTCAAATCTGACAGGAATTGCACTAATGTAAGCTCTCCAAGTCTAATGCTTTGAAGTTAATTTGTAGCTTTTAAAGATTTCAAAACATCTGCAATTATTTGATTTCTTAAATTTTGAAAACCAAAAACTCAAAAACTTCCGAAATTGTTCCTGTCTTCAATTTAAGATCATGACAGCAAGTACATATTTCTGATATCGCACTAATAGTGTATTTTATTACGCATTGATACTGAAACCGCTCTCTCTTTATTCATCCGTCTTCCTACATTTGCAGTAGAGCGAGCCCGAGCAGCATTCGGATTCTTGCTTCGCGAGCCCGGGCAACACATAAAGGCGGCTCCAGACATTCGTCATTCGGCGAATCCCGGATAGCGAGCAACGCTCGCCAATGCTCGCCATTGCTCGGCATCCTTTGATGGTCCATCACAAGATCGACACGCTGCGAGTAGTGTGAGCACCGGTATTCGTGACGCAGCAAGGAGCAAGCAATCCATCCGCAACATCCGCAAACTATTCGCTATTCGGCGAGCGGTCGCTCGGGAGTCGCCGAATGACGAATGTGATTGCGAGTATACGAATATTACGATTTCAAGTTATTTCGAGGAAGTAATCGCTGAAAAAACTAATTATTTGCAATTTTTCTCCTTACGTACAAAGTAATAAGTGTTTTTAGTAGTGATAAAATAGAGAAATTGGAGAAATAAAGGAATTGTCCTTCATCTGGTCATACGCAGTTTGTAACTACTTTTTTAACAAGAAATTCATTTATTAGATTACCACCTTTTACTGAGGACGCACACATGTGTATTTCTTTATTCACGAAGAAACATGGAACTAGACAAAATAGAGAATTCTCTGACGAAGCCTGAGTAAAAGTTTTCAGTATTACGTTCTAATTTGTATCAATGTTCTGTGGACATTACCCGTCGATTCATCCGTTTGTACAGGACACTATGCTTCCGAACGTTTCAGACTCGATGTCTGAGACAGAATAAGAAATTCCTAAATTTTATGAAAGGAAAGCCTACTGTTTAAAGGTACATATATGATCAGATGATTGATAATGTCCCAAAAATTCGGATATAAATTAATTATACTCATCATTTTCAATTCCGTACACATTTTAAGGTAGTACACATATTACAAAGTTATATTGTACGTATATGTTATGTCCTAATGCATTGTTTTATTCTTGAATTTACTGGGACCTTACTATAATAATAACCCTCCCATAGTTGAAGCTTATAGAGATATATTTTCTCAGGTAATTCGAAACTAGGAATTTACCGTCATACACAACAAAAATATTACACACGGCATAGAGTGTGTTTAGAGAATTATCGCCGATAAGTGTGATTGGCGAACGTATATTTTGGCGTAAATTAAGAGTCCTGTGTACATTGTATTTTATTAGCTCCCATCTCATCCGAATTTTCTATGTCTCGGATTTTTGCTGGTACCAGTTATCTGGATGTACAAAGATTTATTGATATCTATTTACTAAGTTTTATTAGTCTAGTAACATTTTCTCTGCCAGGACACCGCTGAGAGTTCGCTCAACCGGTCTAGCAGGAGTCGTCCGGCTCGTCCCCGGGATCAAGATTTCCTAATTCTCTCGCCACCCGTCCCAAAAACGTAAAGCACGGTTCATCTTGTGGTCAATTTCTTAATAACATTTCTCGCGATAAGGAAAATCTCACCCTCCGGACAAGTTTTCTCCGATTTAATGAATGACGCTGTCGGACTTGCTCACCTTTTATAAGGCGATATATCAAAACTATTCCTGATGTTTGGTCATCTATAAAGACGAATGAATGCAAATTCGAAGATTAATTGCTTGGATGGTGCCCAAGGAAGTTCACGTTATAGACATGAACGATTATCTTCGGAAAGTAGGTTATTTTACTGGATACGAAATTTAATGTCTCTCAGTTTGTAGTTTTTAAAAACCAACTCCCTTAATAAAATATTCGCATAGATAAAGAATTGAGTATTCCTACCAACCACACCTACTCTATCAATGGGGAACATTAATTAGCTACATTTTCAGTATATAACAGCGGCGATTAAAAATTAATTCTTTGTACAAAAAGTAAAACAATTCAGTACTATTACGTGGATGAAATTCATTTATGCAATCTGATGTTAACAATATTTTTATCCTCCCCCTGTACATTGTCTAATTAGATAAACCATCCCACGTTGTATCCAATGAATATAAATGAAACGGAAAAACTATTGGTGCAGAACCATTGCACACACTTTTTTGTGTACGCTTAAAAGCTATACCACAGAAAGACATTCTATTTGCTGAAAACACACGTTTGCAAATTTTTAAAACACTTACTCCAATAAGATTATTAGTTAGATTATTCAAATGCTTAAGATTGTCTTAGGAGTGTGCTGAAATGTTAAATCCACCTTTGCCCTAGGGCCCTTCATCGGAATTGATGGTCCCTTGCTGCTTCCGGAGAGTAAATTAGTATATTGTCCTCCACTTAGTATCAGTTTGTAACTGCTTTTTTGAAAATAAATTTATTTATTTATTTATTCACTCAATGTTATATGATTTTGCCACTTTTATGTACGAACGGACAAACATATCTTTCTCAGACGGTACTATATTCCCATGATATGACATAAACCAATCCCTAATCTCCTCCGTAAAAATACAGATGCCGAGAATAAACACCGATAGGATATTATATCCAGGGGTCACAACTGAAACGAATAGGTATGTTGTCCTATTACAACAGGAATTTAAACAAATGATGGATCTACAAAACCATATTCACTTAAAACACTCGTCAATGACACATTATATTTGACATTTCCATGTTACAGAAATTTCAAAATATCATTTGAAGACGTTTTGCGATGTCTCAGTCTTGTAAATATCGTAAAATTTATTAAGAGTATGTTATTTCTATGTAGATATAAATCAATGCAATTCCATATCTGGCGTGGACTTTTGTGGTTCTTGGACTTATTTTCTCTTTATCTCATATTTTGTTTCAGTTCTCCAATACAGTATTCTCCCTCTGATTAGTACACATTCATTGATAGATAATATGCAAGGTTTTTGCAATTAAACTAACATGTATCATTCGACGTAACATGTTTAAACTAACATGATTGTAAAGCGGAGAGAAACTATTTTTCTTTCGATACCAAACCTTTAAGAGAAGTGCCATTCATGCAGATGTAATACATGCTAATACCACTTTCTGAGCGGAAAATTTAGGGTGCAAAATCTCAGGCATTTTTCACAAGGTTTCCAAATTGTACTTTTATCTCCAAACGAAGAATCCTTTACATTGAAGTTGTAAAAAGCCTAGAGAATGTGCATCATCATTCAGATTGCACGTTAAATACGAACGGGTGGCATGCTAAAAACCACTTGATCCGTACTAGGGTCACTCGCTCGAAAAAGGATATTTCCGTCAAAATCTCGCAATCGAAAATTTCTTCGATCACAATACTATCCATATAATGGAAATCACGTTCTATTGGAATCTGCTCAGATTCGCTTATAACGGAAGTTTTTGTTGCTGTCATATAACGTTATAAGTTATAGTAGGCAAAAGCACAGTTACGTACAAAAACCATGGTGATATCTAAATTGGTAGGATGATATTTGGTGAAAAATCGAAGAATAACATTTTACACTGAACCAACAATTTAAAATTGGGATTTCGAAAAACCACTTTTTTGTGAATCTTAACGGTATATATGCAACATCTTGTCAAAATTTCAATTTCTTACATTAAATATATATCGCCCGCGTTGATAAATGCGTCAGTCAGTGGGGACAATGAACCAAATATTTTCACCCCCATCCATCCATTAAAATGTGAAATATCGAAAATTTGAGAAATTTTCCCTTAGATATTGAATTCGACAATATTTGTATGCAGAAACCGAGATACTATATCTAATGGTTTGTGAGGAATAGCGAAACAAATAAACTATCTCAGTAGCGCGGACGACAAAAAATATGGAAAAGTCTTCACTTTCAACCGATTAGAAACAAAATACCAAAAAAAATAAAAACTCTTTCCAAGATATCTAATAAAGAATATTCACATACAAGGACATCTTATCTAGTGCGAGGGATGTAGTTAAAATATCGAAAAATATAAAGAATCAAATTTTTCTCTGATTTCGTCCATTGAAAATCGAAAAATCCATTCTTAGTCAACCTTTACATTACAAAAGCAAGTTTTTAAGTTCCTGTCTCTTTTTCCTGAGCGTTGACAAAGGTGATACACAATGAATCAGGTATTGCTTCATTTGAACCACGATTCTGCATCACTTCATATGTCATTTTCCCTCACGTGGTATAATTTTGGTGTGACTCCGCGTCATTTGCAGGGATGGACTCTCCATGTATACTATAATTTCGACGATTATCGAAAATTGAGATCGTAAGAATCGATCTTAGGAACATGCTGGTGATGATAAGGGATTGGCAAATTCCAAATACGAATATTAAATTATGGAAGTTAGTTAACAAGAGCATTCACCTTTAAGTGTAGTATACCACCCATTGTAACTTTCAGAAGAGTTCACTAATTCATGAGACTTCCACGGTAGAAACGTCTGATCTACATTGGATTCTGTGTCTCCCGTCACCCATCCATTCTTTATTCCACACGCACCGTCTCTCAATCCTTCACTCATAATACACTCAATAATACATAACAACAATTCTTTAATTAAATGCCGAAGAGAAAAATGAAAATAATTTAATATACTTGTTAATGTTCTCTGAAAACAGAATTATTGTCAGTCTCATCCTTCACATTATTCTCTAATCCGTCAGCAACCGCGAAGCTTTGATCAAGGATTTCCTTCCCAAATTTTATTGTGCTATTCCCAATTTGATGTCCGTATGGAACAGCAATGCAGAAATCTACCCATCATGTAAGAGATATCAGTTTTTGGTTGAAAATATTTTAACTAACACGTATGTACATTTTACTCCACCAATATAATTACCAATCTAGTTTATTTAAGGATTTCTTAATTGTCTGCATTTTAATTCCTTTTCAGTTCGTATTTCCATGCTTTATATCAAATTTATTAAAACTGAATTGTGAAATGTGAGATCCTACAACTCAAAAAGTCCTCTTCGTTCCTCGCTTTTCAATTTCTTTCCAACTACAAGCTTTCCAATTATTTTCAAAATTATTATTATTATTATTTTAATTTATCGTTTACATTCAATTTTTCTTGTTTGCAATTAAAAATGTTCTTTCTCATGCCGTTTGAATTTCCTCTTTAGCTTTTAAGGTCACTTAGTTATTTCGTCTTAAAAAATTTAACCCCTTTGTTTACATCCTAAGCGAACGTTTCCCTTAAAAATGAATTAAAGGACAATTTTCAATACTTTGGGGTAGATCATTTTCGGTGTTACTTAGGGGAGATTCCTGGTATTGAACTCACTTATAATTTTTGTCCCCTTGGACTTAGGCTCCCCAATAGCTTTGCCGCTTTACGGAGTTTTGTTACCACTTAACATTAGTTCTGTCCTAAGTACTCATCAACAGACATAAACACATACATAAACTTAAATTATCAATCATTAGATCCAAACATAAAAGATTACATCTATTTACTTATGCTTCATAACTGTATCCATATACATACCGTCGTATCAGGAATATCAGTCATCAATCTCATACGCAAAAGCTATAGTTGTAATTATATAAAGAGTAGCGCAGGTATTCTTGCCTATATTCAGAATACCATGACATCAAAAGGTCTTTGGATTTGCTTCCTACTCATATGACCACTTCCTAAATTTCATTAACATTTCGTATCAAATGAAAATTATGCCACAGCACTAATCATACTACAATACTTGAAGCTTAATAACTTAATTTACTTACCTCACTTATCTCTCCAGTGAATTTTCTCCCATTGAGAAATCAGGAATAAGTAGCGCATTAAATTGCGTTGAGTTGTAAATTTGCACACCGCTCAGCGAAGTGTGACCTTTGGCAAAAACAACTCTGATACTTAAAATTATTATCTCAAATTAAAACGTTTGTACAAGTAAGTAGGTAAATACACTTTTGGAATAATATATACGGACGCGAACTTACATCAAATGTCCTCACTGGTTTCTAGGCGAACAAACATTTCTTTGTTTACCAAGACCTACTAGATCTTACTCGAGATTGTTGTTCCTACGAGACCGTCGCATATTGCTTTTGAACTCCCGCTGAGACTTGTGGCGCTATGGTGAGAATTTGAACCATTTGAATGAGAGCATTGAATCACAAATTAAACGCAAGATAGCACTAGTGTCTTTCATTTGTCAGGTGCAAGAATCAAACTCTCTCGCAAAGTGGTTCAGTTTCCGACCACCCTGCTCGAGAAAGTGACACAGACAACCATATAGTGAGCGCGCTTAACTTCATATTTATTTGTGATATGGGAAAGTCTTATATGAACGATAATCAGTAGTATACCAAGTAGGTCTTCGTGTTTACGAAAAAATTCGATGATTTAATTTATTACACGAAATTCTTAATCATACTTTGGTTTATCGAATCTATACAGATCTTCTCATATCTCGTTTTGAATACGAACCGAGTTTTGGGGATGTCTGTTGCGTTGTGAGAAATTGAAGTATTTTAGAGTGTAGTACCTGAACATTAGCTCAAGATAGCTGTGGAGATATCCCTATTCCAGAATCAAACTCTACCGCGACGGGGTTTGTTTTCCAACCAGGGAGGTCGCCAAGTACATTAAATGTGCACGATATTCGTACTGATTTCCTGCGTTATGAAGTTATGTAGTCGTACGGATGAAAATGAGTAGAATGTAGGAGTATATTGTGAATCGTACATATGGTAGAATTGGTGTTTCAAACAAAAATCAAATGATCAGCCTTATATAATTTTTATAAAATTTAAACGAAAATATTTCAAGTACACGTCATAAAAATTATTAATTTGTTTATAATATGTGTTTTATTAGTTCTTATTCTTACGACAACGTTTACATTGTGGTGAAATGTAGATCTTCAATATTCTTTGGCTCTCTACACAACGCTCGTGGCTTGTGGATCGTCGAAGCATCTTTCGCCAAACCTTTCAATTTCAACAGTTTATGTAACTTCGAATAGTCAGCGTTACCCAGTTCTAGGCACGAAATGAAACATATTCTACAACTTTGTGCCACTTTTACAAAGTTAGTACTACAACGCAAAGTACCGAAATGAGAGTCGTATTGTGGTTGCCGTCGACATTAAGTAAACGTCACCCTCTCCAAATAATGAGAAATTGTTTTTAAAAAATTATATAGAATGTCCCAGAAATGTTGCGACAAACCTCTAAGGGATGTGGGGCGCGTCATAATGATATAGATTTGCATAGGAACCCATGACCGCGAACGTCATCGTACGCCGGTAGGTGGTGCTGTACACGAGAGTACTGAAGGGGAACGTGAGGATTTCCTCATTCGAGCACTGGCCAGCATACGAGGAGCATGGAACGGTATACGAACGGCGATCTTACAGACATGCACTTAATGTATGGAATAGCTGAGTGGAATGGACAAGCCGCTGGACGCATTTATCGAGAACGCTTCCCAGACAGACATCAATCGCACCACAGTTTGTTTGCGCGTCAGCATCAAAATTTGTGCGAGTACGGGTCATTAAGAAGTGCCAGAGCTAGTGAGGGCAGGCCACGATCGATACGTTCGGTCGTTGGGGAAGAGCATGTGTAGGATACTGTGGGGACTGATCCAAGCACCAGCATACACCTCGTTACCTCGGACTAAAGAATGTCTCGTAGCTGTGTCTCTCAGCATGTGTTGATCGCCGAGTCCTTACACGCCTTTAATGTCCAAAGGGTGCAGATATTACACCCCGATGACGATCCTGCTCGTGTGCGTTTCGCACAGTGGTTTCTGCAACAAAGTGGCCGAGTTGTGAATTTCCCAGCTTAAGGGTTGTTCAGTCATGAGGTCACATTCACTGGGGATGGCGTATTCAATCGCCACAATGAGCACTTGTGGACACCAGAAAACCTCCACGGTGTGCGGTTCAACGCGGAACAACACCGGTTCGCAGTTAATGTGTGGGTGTGTTTGACCGGTGATTGCTTAATCCGGCGGTACCTTTTACCATCCCGCTTGACCGCCACGAATTACCAGACCTTCCTGGAACAGATTTTTCACGACTTGATTAAGGATGTTCCAGCAAATGTAAGGATCAGCATGTGGTTCCAACATGATGGGACGCCGGCTCATTTTGGACAGGTTGTTCGAAAGCATTTGAACAGGTAATTCCCGCGTCGATGGATTGGGCATGGTGGACCGGTTCCTTGGTCCCCACGCTCACCGGATTTATCGAGACCTGATTTCTCTCCGTGGGGAGCTATGAAATCTCTCATGTATCGTGATCCTGTGGAGTATGAAATTAATCTCGTCGCAAGAAACGTCAACGCAGCTGTTACAATCAAAGGAACTCCCGGTGTATTCCAGCATGTCCGGCAGTCAATGCTCCGTCAGTGTCAGAAATGTGTGGCGTCAGATGGAGCAAACTTCGAGCATCTGTTGTAACATTAGTGGTGTATTCATGTCGTACAACATTTACACTCATTATGACAAATAAATGTTTCAAATGAATCACTCTCGTGTTTCCTTTCTGATCTTCGACCTCTATTACCACTTTCCACTGACGTTAGTGGCCATGGGGTGGTATGCAATTCTCAATCCTCATGACGATCCCCACATCCCCTAGATGTTTGTTGCACGTTTGGGATATTCTGCACATAATTTTATAATTTTGTGCTTACAATTGACTCTTGAGAATTGACGTTACATACTACAATTAAAATTCGATACAAAACGCAGGAATTATGAAACTTATGAACTTCTAAAGTAAAATATCTACGCTTTCAATGTTTTCTTATGATATTACGCTTCTATTGGCCCAATTTTGTTCCACTTTTTTTTTGCTTCTGCATAAGACATTGAAACGAGTTCTTCAAAGAGAAAATAAAGATATATATCTCAGGTCAAACCGGCGCTCATATACGCGGCTGGGGTTTGCAAGCTCTAGCTTAAAACCCGCATACGTGCAGAACTTGTAAGTGTAGACCCAACGATAGATTAGTACGAGAAGAAACTTTTCTTTCTAATTACCTTAAATGAGATATTGTCATGAATGTTCATTTAACGTGGGATGTCGTAGAAATCGAGAGAGGCTGATCCACTAAATATATTAAATGTATATAATAATTTTATTACAAGGACAGCTTCAAACATTGGATGCATAAATATAAAAAGATACACAATGGAAGCAGGAAGCACATGGAAGAAGAAATATTAAACAATCCATCCCAATTAAGAATTATTTTTATTTAGGTAACTCCGAGATTAATGGTTTAGAGAAGTATTTTACTTACTAGTCTAGTATCAAGATTTTCACATATTCAGATGTATCGATGAGGATCGAACGCAAGGCAACACTAAAGAATGAGGTCCGGTGTTAAAAATAGAAATAATCTACCAAGAAGACTAATGCAGAGCATATTTACAAGACTTTTCTCTGGGTGGCACTGGGGATACTGAAAGGTCTGTCCACAATCCGTGTTTGTCCTCGGATTTTTTTTTTAAATGACTGTGGGTCAAATACGCAGACAATCACTAGAATAAAAGGCACGAAAATTTTCAAATTGGACTAGAATCACAAACAATAACACACACACATACGACATTGGACTCATGAGATTTCAATGTAGAAAGGAAGAAGAGAAAAATTTTTCCTAGGTCCAGTAGGGATAAGTATTTTTCGAGCCCTTTGCTTGCAATTGCTCAAGATATATTTGATTATACTACTGATTATTTCATATCAGACCTTTCCATATCAAATATAAATATTAAGGAAAACATGCCCACTTTTAGGGCTTTCTCGGGGAAGGTGGTAGGAAACCGAACCATGTCGCCGGAGAGTTCTTGTGCCATACAAAGGATAGGAATAACACTAGAGCTATCTTCGGGTAAACTGAAGGTTGAATTCTCTACAGTAGTTCAAATTCTCGCCATAACGTGACAGGTATTCCCAAGGGTTGACGGGAGTTCAAAAGTTGTATGTGGTGGTCTAGTATGTATCTCTAGCATGATCAATATACATGTAGCTGTATTTTGGCTGTTGCCTTTCCAAATTTCAATAACGACGATTTACATTACATGCTATTTAATAGAACAGCTTTCACAGCGTCAAATATTTGTAAATAGCTAATTAGGGATCCTAACAATGTAGTTTAAGTGTGCCACGGGCTAGTCAGGTACGTAAATATATTTATGAAACTTTAAATATTATCAATTTGAATCATTACAAAAGTAACTGGTGAATTTGGACGCATTAAAACGGTCAATCAATAATTATACCGTTTCAATTGAAACAAAATATTTGAGAAATGGTCTCTTTTTACTTGTCTCCTACTGTTCATTTCGGATAATTTTAATTGTCCGAAAAGACACTTCTAACATCGTATAGTTCTTTTCTATTATATTTTTTAGCGTTACAGTTCATTCAGAGCCTTAATCCCTAAAGAGCCCGAAAAATAACATGATATTATTCAAATATTCGCCTTGTGTGGTCCAACATTTGTTAGACGAAGTGATAAGTAATAGTATTTTCTTTTAGTTAAGAAATAGGACATTTTAAAACCAGCTTTAGGTATCTTACACTACCTTATTTCCCATGTTGAGATACTGCTCTGTTTCTGCTAAATGTCACAGAGCGTAGGAAATTTAAATACGTTATAAATGTAAATGACTTCATTCCAAGTATCATAATACATTTTAGTGTGTTATTTTATTTAGTTATTTTTATTTAAATACAGTAAAAATAATATTGAAATCGGAAAAGAAATCGCAATTTCGATAAAACCTCGCTAGAAACTTAATGAGTTATCATTGTTTATTCACGGATTCCCATCCGTGGCTACGGTGTCAGCGTGATCGCTCGTCACCAAGCCTCCCGGGTTCAATTCCCAGGTGGGGCGAGATAGAATTTGAAGATTTTCATTTCCATGTCTCTGTTTAAATAGCTTTTATACATGGAAAGTTCAGCCTTTGCGACTAACAATCGCAGTTGTAATACGGTTATAGCAATCTGGATCCTGTCTAGTAAGTAAACTCACACAAAACTGAGGCTTACAGGCACTCGTCGTCCTTAGCTGGCCGAAACGAGATATACACATACATTTATTCACGGAAACATCAAACTTACATAGTAAGAGAATATATTTACAAAGTGTAAAAGTACGTTTCATACTTTTATTAATGGTCTAAAAAAAAGTTATTTAACATGTATCATATAAATAGTGTCTCAATAAACATTAAATTACGACACTGGTATATCCCACCCCTCTTTTACAGGATGGTAGGAAAACAAATCACAATTTGATTCTCGCTCTATACATCGAATCGGGATAAATCTGGCGCTATCTGGCGCGAATTCTTGGTACCATTCTATAAAACATTACAAATACGCAACACGGTGCCATCCTCATCCCCAACACTCGACTCCAGTTCAAAATGCGATAGGCAGAGAACGGATATATTCGATATGGTTATGAACATACATGACCTTGACTAGTATGATCAGTTAGGTTGTTGTAGGTCGACTTCGTATTTATTACTCCGAAAAGTATTTACCTGCCTACTTGTATATTCTTTGTTACAATTTGCATCTTTTTTAATACCACTGTGGTCTGTGCCCAAGGTCAAAATGATTGCTGAGCGGAGTACAAAGTTTCAACTCTTCTAGTTAGTACTAAGTGTATGATGAGGCGAGAATTCTGAATTTGTCGTCTTTGGTATTCCCTATTTCCGTGCGAGGAGGAAATTGATAGGAGAGGAAAGTGAAGTAACCGTTTTTTATGCTACATGCTGCGGCTACGTATAATAGTGTAAGGAGTAGTGTGGCTTGTTTTCAGTTAAAATACGATGTGTGTATGAATTCTAAGACTCGGCGATATGCGTAGTAAAGAAATCCAAAGAGCTTCCAATGTCATGACCCACAGAGTGTATGTGAAAATACTTGCGCCACATTATTCCTAGACACAACTCGTTTATGAAGTATATCTTTGATATTCGTGATATTAGTGTATGGATATGAGATTTTTTTTTGAAGAAGAAATTAGTAGATTTTCCTTTTACGTTTGGGTCTAGAGGTGGAAATTAAAAGTTCAAAAAATTCTTCATGATTAAGTGTAAGAGTTCATGGGTTAAAACTGTTGTATAAAGTGTTGAAAGGACTGCGGTAAGCGGTAACGTTCTCGAGGACATAAGTTTATGATAAATGTTTTGAAAATTTTGAGATAAATGTGCTGAAATCAATTGAGCAGAGATGAAAACAAGAGGTCTCCTTAAGTAGTAATATAACCAGTGTAACTTACATTTTCAATAAATTAATACACAATTTTGGGATAATGTAGGGAGAAGCGAGGTCAAGGGAATTAAAAGATAAGGAGTGAGAAGGTTGGTAATTCAAGTATCTTTACAGTTAAATTTGTGGGGAGTTATGTACCTAGGGGTTAGTTAAAATATTTACAACAAAATAGTCAAAAGAGAAAAAAGGAGTGTCATGCAGAATGGGCAGTGCATTTCCCTTTCACAAACACTTCAAATGTGAAATAGTATATCAAGAGTTTGGAAGGCAAACCTTGTTCAAATTTCGTGTCCCCTGACGGATTAGGGAATAATGTGAAAGATAACGGAGGAGACTATTTCTAATTTGATTCTCTATCTAATTCTATTTTGAGTGGTGAATAACAACAACATTAATTGATTTGCATTTGCCATTTGAGCGTATATTTAATGAATTGAAGGTTTGTACTTGCGTAGAATGTGCATTGAAATGGATGAATACATTAATAATTAAAATACGTGGTAACTAGAAATGAGGCGATGGGTAGAATGGGTTACAGGCCTTGTACAATAAGAACTAGGAAACGGAGGTTGTAATGAAGGACGAATAAATTTACATTTGTATACGCTTCTGAACGTAATAGTTCGTGATATAGTATATATTACATTGCTTTTTTTTCGTTTATTAATGTGTAATCATGACCTACATGCCAATTTTGCTCGAGTGAGAAATGATTCTGCCGTGTGACTCCTTACTTTATTTCCAGAAAACAATGGATAGAATTCGAAATAAAACACGTGGACGCTCGAGTCGAAGTCACCAAGAAATTACTTCCCAGCTACTCGTCATCCTGAAAGATGGAAAGGTGTAAACCTAAAGGAAGGGGATGACCTTTTGTTAATTTTTCCCTGTTAATCTTGCTCTGACACTTGGTTTTCCGTGGTTGCCATGCGGTGCTTAACGAATACTCTAGTGCAGTCATCAATTTACAAACGTAATACATTTTTGCGCGCCAACTTTCAGCTTGTTATTCAAGCTTCATCATATTTATTTATTATTGTTTATCACGATAACCATTTAATCTTTAAATACTCCCCAATGCAAATAGACATTCCGTAAGAGTAAGTACCAGGGTACAGTATGCACAGTTCACGGCAATCATGGGCTTTATCTACTGGTGAGCGGGCCCTGACCCTGGTCAAAATTAAATCTATATATACTGTATTTTTCTTTCTAAACTATATGTAAATAAAACCCATTTTGACTTAATTGATTGATATGATTCTTAATGGTGAATACGTAGAAGGATATTGGTAAATAACTTCTATATTTTTTCTGTAAATCTTGTAGGTTCGTGAAATTGATTTCATATAGTATCGCAAATATTGATGGTCATGAAAATATAGCTATACTCATCCCTTCAAAGGACGCAGCGTCACATTAAAACTGTACCGTGTGAACAAAAAATATGTTTTAAAGATTCGGAGCGACGAGCTCTGATGAGTTTTCAATCCGACCAAAAATCATTGGTTTGCTCCATCGAGCCAAATGTTGAGTTTTGAGAAAACGTGTTTCAAGTCAGCGTTAGCTCCCTTGGGTGAAGGTCTAGCAGTGGAGATGGTGAGAACAAGACATTACCATGAAAAGTGTGTAGGTCTCATTCTCGCAACACGTAATAATTACTAAATCTCAAAATATTTATTTCGGTCTCGGTAGTGTGTAGTCGAAATGGGGCTGTATATCGATTTTTTAAGATTGTTTCTTGACATTCTTTTTTATCTTAAACGACAATGTTGGCAGTATTTTCTTTTTGTTTTTCGTATATGCGAAGAAATATAGTAGATACAAATATGACACGACAATTGCACATTTACGCGAGCTTTCCCTCTGATTTTCACTTCACCATGCATGACTGACAGAGGGGATATCTTGTCGACTTTTCAAAGAAGCAACTTCATCAAAAAAGAGTTCAGCAAGTCAAATCGAATGAGATCAATTTGAATGGGAAACAATAATAGGGCAGGACTAAACAAAGGGTTTTCAAAAAGGGTGTTCACAATATTTTCCAGAATAAACTTCAAAATTGGTGTCAGGCTTAAGTAGAGTCTGTAGTAACTTATGTAGAAGAAATTTTCTTACAAACAAATCCGAAGGAATTTATGCACCCTGATGATTGTTTACCCCACTTATAAACGAAAATATCTTCAAATATACTAGAAATTTTTAGTGCAGCAACTTTATCAAAAAAGAGTTCAGCAAGTCGAATAGAATAAAATCAATTTAAATAGGAAACAATAATAGGGAAGGACTAAATGAAGGATTTTCAATAAGGGTGTTCACTATATATTCACGGATAAACTTCAAAATTGGTGTCAGAATTAAGTAGCGTCTGTAATTAACTTCTGTAGAATGAATTTTCTTACAAACAAATCCGAAGGAATTTATGCACCCTGATGATTGTTTACCCCACTTATAAACGAAAATATCTTCAAATATACTAGAAATTTTTAGTGCAGCAACTTTATCAAAAAAGAGTTCAGCAAGTCGAATAGAATAAAATCAATTTAAATAGGAAACAATAATAGGGAAGGACTAAATGAAGGATTTTCAATAAGGGTGTTCACTATATATTCACGGATAAACTTCAAAATTGGTGTCAGAATTAAGTAGCGTCTGTAATTAACTTCTGTAGAATGAATTTTCTTACAAACAAATCCGAAGGAATTTATGCACCCTGATGATTGTTTACCCCACTTATAAACGAAAATATCTTCAAATATACTAGAAATTTTTAGTGCAGCAACTTTATCAAAAAAGAGTTCAGCAAGTCGAATAGAATAAAATCAATTTAAATAGGAAACAATAATAGGGAAGGACTAAATGAAGGATTTTCAATAAGGGTGTTCACTATATATTCACGGATAAACTTCAAAATTGGTGTCAGAATTAAGTAGCGTCTGTAATTAACTTCTGTAGAATGAATTTTCTTACAAACAAATCCGAAGGAATTTATGCACCCTGATGATTGTTTACCCCACTTATAAACGAAAATATCTTCAAATATACTTGAAATTTTTAGTGCAGCAACTTTATCAAAACAGAGTTCAGCAAGTCGAATAGAATAAAATCAATTTAAATGGGAAACAATAATAGGGAAGGAATAAATGAGGATTTTCAAAAAGGGTGTTCGCTATATATTCACATATAAACTTCAAAATTGGTTTCAGACATAAGTACCGTCTGTAATTAACTTCTGTAGAAGGAATTTTCTTACAAACAAATCCGAAGGAATTTATGCACCCTTATGATTGTTTACCCCACATATAAACGAAAATATCTTCAAATATACTAGAAATTTTTAGTGCAGCAACTTTATCAAAAAAGAGTTCAGCAAGTCGAATAGAATAAAATCAATTTAAATAGGAAACAAAAATAGGGAAGGACTAAATGAAGAATTTTCAATAAGGGTGTTCACTATATATTCACGGATAAACTTCAAAATTGGTGTCAGAATTAAGTAGCGTCTGTAATTAACTTCTGTAGAATGAATTTTCTTACAAACAAATCCGAAGGAATTTATGCACCCTGATGATTGTTTACCCCACTTATAAACGAAAATATCTTCAAATATACTTGAAATTTTTAGTGCAGCAACTTTATCAAAACAGAGTTCAGCAAGTCGAATAGAATAAAATCAATTTAAATGGGAAACAATAATAGGGAAGGAATAAATGAGGATTTTCAAAAAGGGTGTTCGCTATATATTCACATATAAACTTCAAAATTGGTTTCAGACATAAGTACCGTCTGTAATTAACTTCTGTAGAAGGAATTTTCTTACAAACAAATCCGAAGGAATTTATGCACCCTTATGATTGTTTACCCCACATATAAACGTGAATATCTTCAAATATACTAGAAATTTTTAGTGCAGCAACTTTATCAAAAAAGAGTTCAGCAAGTCGAATAGAATAAAATCAATTTAAATAGGAAACAAAAATAGGGAAGGACTAAATGAAGGATTTTCAATAAGGGTGTTCACTATATATTCACGGATAAACTTCAAAATTGGTGTCAGAATTAAGTAGCGTCTGTAATTAACTTCTGTAGAATGAATTTTCTTACAAACAAATCCGAAGGAATTTATGCACCCTGATGATTGTTTACCCCACTTATAAACGAAAATATCTTCAAATATACTTGAAATTTTTAGTGCAGCAACTTTATCAAAACAGAGTTCAGCAAGTCGAATAGAATAAAATCAATTTAAATGGGAAACAATAATAGGGAAGGAATAAATGAGGATTTTCAAAAAGGGTGTTCGCTATATATTCACATATAAACTTCAAAATTGGTTTCAGACATAAGTACCGTCTGTAATTAACTTCTGTAGAAGGAAATTTCTTACAAACAAATCCGAAGGAATTTATGCACCCTTATGATTGTTTACCCCACATATAAACGTGAATATCTTCAAATATACTAGAAATTTTTAGTGCAGCAACTTTATCAAAAAAGAGTTCAGCAAGTCGAATAGAATAAAATCAATTTAAATAGGAAACAAAAATAGGGAAGGACTAAATGAAGGATTTTCAATAAGGGTGTTCACTATATATTCACGGATAAACTTCAAAATTGGTGTCAGAATTAAGTAGCGTCTGTAATTAACTTCTGTAGAAAGAATTTTCTTATAAACAAATCCGAAGGAATTTATGCACACTGATGATTGTTTACCCCACATATAAACGTGAATATCTTCAAATATACTTGAAATTTTTAGTGCAGCAACTTTATCAAAACAGAGTTCAGCAAGTCGAATAGAATAAAAACAATTTAAATGGGAAACAATAATAGGGAAGAAATAAATGAGGATTTTCAAAAATGGTGTTCGCTATATATTCACATATAAACTTCAAAATTGGTTTCAGACATAAGTACCGTCTGCAATTAACTACTGTAGAAGGAATTTTCTTACAAACAAATCCGAAGGAATTTATGCACCCTGATGATTGTTTACCCCACATATAAACGTGAATATCTTCAAATATACTAGAAATTTTTAGTGCAGCAACTTTATCAAAAAAGAATTCAGCAAGTCGAATAGAATAAAATCAATTTAAATAGGAAACAATAATAAGGAAGGACTAAATGAAGGATTTTCAATAAGGGTGTTCACTATATATTCACGGATAAACTTCAAAATTGGTGTCAGAATTAAGTAGTGTCTGTAATTAACTTCGGTAGAAAGAATTTTCTTACAAACAAATCCGAAGGAATTTATGCACCCTGATGATTGTTTACCCCACATATAAACGTGAATATCTTCAAATATACTAGAAATTTTTAGTGCAGCAACTTTATCAAAAAAGAGTTCAGCAAGTCGAATAGAATAAAATCAATTTAAATAGGAAACAATAATAGAGAAGGACTAAATGAAGCATTTTCAATAAAGGTGTTCACTATATACTCACGGATAAACTTCAAAATTGGTGTCAGACTTAAGTAGCGTCTGCAATTAACTTCTGTAGAAGGAATTTTCTTACAAACAAATCCGAAGGAATTTATGCACCCTGATGATTGTTTACCCCACTTATAAACGTAAATATCTTCAAATATATTAGAAATTTTAAGTGCAGCAACTTTATCAAAACCGAGTTCAGAAAGACGAATAGAATAAAATCAATTTAAATGGTAAACAATAATACGGAAGGAATAAATGAAAGATTTTCAATCAGGGTGTTCACTATATATACACGGATAAACTTCAAAATTGGAGTAAGGCTTAAGTAGAGTCTGTAATTAACTTATGTTGAAGGAATTTTCTTACAAACAAATCCGAAGGAATTTATGCACCCTGATCATTGTTTACCCAACTTATAAACGTGAATATCTTCGAATATATTAGAAATTTTTCAGTGAAGCAATTTTATCAAAAAAGAGTTCAGCAAGTCGAATAGAATAAAATCAATTTAAATAGGAAACAATAATAGGGAAGGACTAAATGAAGGATTTTCAATAAGGGTGTTCACTATATATTCACGGATAAACTTCAAAATTGGTGTCAGAATTAAGTAGCGTCTGTAATTAACTTCTGTAGAATGAATTTTCTTACAAACAAATCCGAAGGAATTTATGCACACTGATGATTGTTTACCCCACTTATAAACGTGAATATCTTCAAATATACTAGAAATTTTTCAGTGCAGCAACTTTATCAAAAAAGAGTTCACCAAGTCCAATAGAATAAAATCAATTTAAATGGGAAACAATAAGAGGAAAAGAATAAATAAAGGATTTTCAATCAGGGTGTTCACTATATATAACGGATAAACTTCAAAATTGGTGTCAGGCTTCAGTAGAGTCTGTAGTTAACTTCTGTAGAAGGAATTTTCTTACAAACAAATCCGAAGGAATTTATGCACCCTGGTGATTGTTTACCCTACTTATAAACGTGAATATCTTCAAAAATACTAGAAATTTTTAGTGCACCAACTTTATGAAAAAAGAGTTCACCAAGTCGAATAGAATAAAATCAATTTAAATGGGAAACAATAATAGGGAAGGACTGAATGAAGGATTTTCAATAACGGTGTTCACTATATATTCACGTATAAACTTCAAAATTGGTCTCGGACCTAAGTACCGTCAGTAATTAACTTCTGTAGAAGGAATTTTCTTACAAACAAATCCGAAGGAATTTATGCACCATTATGATTGTTTACCACACTTATAAATGTGAATATCTTCAAATATACTTGAAATTTTTCAGTGCAACCACATTATCAAAAAACAGTTCAGCAAGTCCAATAGAATAAAATCAATTTAAATGGGAAACAATAATAGGGAAGGAATATATGAAGGATTTTCAATAAGGGTGTTCACTATATATTCACGGATAAACTTCAAAATTGGTGACCGACTTAACTAGCGTCTGTAATTAACTTATGTAGAAGGAATTTTCTTACAAACAACAGATGATTGTTTACCCCACTTATAAACGTGAATATCTTTGAATATATTACAATATTTTCGGTGCAGCAACTTTATCAAAAAACAGTTTAGCAAGTCGAATCGAATGAGATCAATTTGAATGGGAAACAAGAATAGGGAAGGACTAAATAAAAAATTTTCAATAACGGTGTTCACTATATATTCACGGATAAACTTCAAAATTGGTGACAGACTTAAGTAGCGTCTGTAATTAACTTCTGTAAAAGGAATTTTCTTACAAAAAAATCCAAAGGAATTTATGCACCATTATGATTGTTTACCACATTTATAAACGTGAATATCTTCAAATATACTTGAAATTTTTCAGTGCAACCACTTTATCAAAAAACAGTTCAGCAAGTCGAATAGAATAAAATCAATTTAAATGGGAAACATTAATAGGGAAGGAATAAATGAAGGATTTTCAATAACGGCGTTCACTATATATAACGGATAAACTTCAAAATTGGTGACAGACTTAAGTAGCGTCTGTAAATAATTTCTGTAAAAGGAATTTTCTTACAAACATATCCGAAGGAATTTATGCACCATTATGATTGTTTACCACACTTATAAACGTGAATATCTTCAAATATACTTGAAATTTTTCAGTGCAACCACTTTATCAAAAAACAGTTCAGCAAGTCGAATAGAAAAAAATCAATTTAAATGGGAAACATTAATACGGAAGGAATAAATGAAGGATTTTCAATAACGGTGATCACTATATATTCACGGATAAAATTCAAAATTGGTGTCAGAATTAAGTAGCGTCTGTAATTAACTTCTGTAGAAGGAATTTTCTTACAAACAAATCCGAAGGAATTTATGCACCCTGATGATTGTTTACCCCACTTATAAACGTGAATATCTTCAAATATACTTGAAATTTTTAGTGCAGCAACTTTATCAAAACAGAGTTCAGCAAGTCGAATAGAATAAAATCAATTTAAATGGGAAACATGAATAAGGAAGGAAATAATGAAGGGTTTTTCAATAAGTGTGTTCACTATATATTCACGTATAAACTTCAAAATTGGATTCGGACTTAAGTACCGTCTGTAATTAACTTTTGTTGAAAGAATTTTCTTACAAACAAATCCGAAGGAATTTATGCACCCTGATGATTGTTTACCGCACATATAAACGTGAATATCTTCAAATATACTAGAAATTTTTAGTGCAGCAACTTTATCAAAAAAGAGTTCAGCAAGTCGAATAGAATAAAATCAATTTAAATGGGAAACAATAATAGGGAAGGAATAAATGAAGGATTTTCAATAAGGGTGTTCACTATATATTCAGGGATATAATTCAAAATTGGTGTCAGACTTTAGTTGCGTCTGTAATTAACTTCTGTAAAAGGAATTTTCTTACAAACAAATCCGAAGGAATTTATGCACCCTGGTGTTTGTTTACCCCACTTATAAACGTGAATATCTTCAAATATACTAGAACTTTTTAGTGCAGCAACTTTATCAAAACAGAGTTCAGCAAGTCGAATAGAATAAAATCAATTTAAATGGGAAACAATAATAGGGAAGGAATANGCACCCTGGTGTTTGTTTACCCCACTTATAAACGTGAATATCTTCAAATATACTAGAACTTTTTAGTGCAGCAACTTTATCAAAACAGAGTTCAGCAAGTCGAATAGAATAAAATCAATTTAAATGGGAAACAATAATAGAGAAGGAATAAATGAAGGATTTTCAATAAGGGTGTTCACTATATATTCACGGATAAACCTCAAAATTGGTGTCAGACTTAAGAAGTGTCTGTAATTAACTTCTGTAAAAGGAATTTTCTTACAAACAAATCCGAAGAAATTTATGCACACTGAAGATTGTTTACCTCACTTTTAAACGTGAATATCTTCAAATATACTAGAAATTTTTCAGTGCAGCAACTTTATCAAAAAAGAGTTCAGCAGGTCGAATAGAATAAAATCATTTTAAATGGGAAAAATAATAGAGAAGGAATAAATGAAGGATTTTCAAACAGGGTGTTCACTATATATTCACGGATAATCTTCAAAATTAATGTCGGACTTAAGTAGCGTTTGTAATTAACTTCTGTAGAAGGAATTTTCTTACAAACAAATCCGAAGGAATTTATGCACCCTGATGAATGTTTACCCAACTTATAAACGTGAATATCTTCAAATATACTAGAAATTTTTCAGAGCAGCAACTTTTTCAAAAAAGAGTTCACCAAGTCCAATAGAATAAAATCAATTTAAATAGGAAACAATAATAGGAAAGGAATAAATAAAGGATTCTCAATAAGGGAGATTACTATATTTTCACGGATAAACTTCAAAATTGGTGTCAGGCTTCAGTAGAGTCTGTAATTAACTTCTATAAAAGGAATTTTCTTACAAACAAATCCGAAGGAATTTATGCACCCTGGTGATTGTTTACCCTACTTGTAAACGTGAATATCTTCAAATATACTTGAAATTTTTAGTGCAGCAACTTTATCAAAACAGAGTTCAGCAAGTCGAATGGAATAAAATCAATTTAAATGGGAAACATGAATAAGGAAGGAAATAATGAAGGNAGGAAACAATAATAAGAAAGGAATAAATAAAGGATTCTCAATAAGGGAGATTACTATATTTTCACGGATAAACTTCAAAATTGGTGTCAGGCTTCAGTAGAGTCTGTAATTAACTTCTATAAAAGGAATTTTCTTACAAACAAATCCGAAGGAATTTATGCACCCTGGTGATTGTTTACCCTACTTGTAAACGTGAATATCTTCAAATATACTTGAAATTTTTAGTGCAGCAACTTTATCAAAACAGAGTTCAGCAAGTCGAATGGAATAAAATCAATTTAAATGGGAAACATGAATAAGGAAGGAAATAATGAAGGGTTTTTCAATAAGTGTGTTCACTATATATTCACGG
>NNCF01129657.1:4658-25864 GCA_002313205.1 Laupala kohalensis
ATTATTATTATTATATATATTGTCATTTTTGGGCAACTTTTTTTTTCAACTTATAACCACGTTGTACATTTGCGGGAAGGTAAAAGGAAGGAATTTGAACTCTTTGAATTAATATTAAAAGCTGTCTCATCGCGAATTTCTATTCCCATTTAAATAACATGGGGAAATTTTTTTTTTGTTCTGAATTTTATACCTCGATAATGGCACATTGTACAGACACGCCCATGACATATTTTTATTCAGAAGTAAACGCTCTACAAAAAAGATCTGTTATATTTTTTGTAAACTTAACCAGTCAAATGATATTTGAGTTCAAAGTTCATAATGTATGAAATTTCATCATACCTTTAATATTACAGCGAAACTATTGACTCAATTGAAAAACATTAAATTACTTTTTTGTAGATCATTAAATTTACTGTAAAAATTCTTTAATTTATAATGCAAAAATATTTATAGATATAGTTTTTTAAGTACTATTGCTAGCACTTCTTGCAATATCTACATAAAAAATACTTCAGTAATGTATCGTTCTTTATTCCCAAGAGTGGTGAAAGAATGTTTCATCAAAATTTTTAAACAAATTTATTCATTAAAAATGTAAATATTTGATAATTTATTTTTTTACATTTGGTATTAATTATTTTACTTCTTGTCATATTGAACATAAAAATTTAGCCAATGAAATAATAGTATTTATTGTATTTGTTTATTACAATTCGGATATTTTTGGCGATGCTCTTTCACTACTTGTAGTAAAAAATGAAACTGCTTTTCATTTTTGGTTAATCCAGCATTATACTCTTCTAATAATGCCACTCCACGTTCTGCAGCGTCATTGACGACTTTTAATTTTTTGAAGAACTCTAAATTTTATTGATAGTTCACATTAATGGGCCATTGTAGTACATCTTCTTCAAGAAAATCATACGGCAAATCAAATTTTTTAAATAGTTTGAAAGAATTTTTCGAAACGGATCCACTAACATCTTTATTTAATATTACTTCTAGTTTATTTTTATCAACAATGTGCCGTTTCTCAATAACTACAGAATCATCTTGACTTTTCGTCACTTCAATCATTTTTTTTAACTTCTACTGAAATGTAATCATCAAATTAAGAAACAGTAGCCAACTCTTCATTTAAATAATATAAATGATCAGCTAGTTTACCAGAAGCAGCTCGTGAGACTGAGGGATTCCATTTGTTATAAAGAATCAATTTTTTTATTAACTCTAAATATCTTTTTGGAGCAAAGATAGCTAAAGTTGAAGGTAAACCAAGGTTTAATATAAAATAAAATAACAAAAATACAAATTTCTCTTGTTACTTTTTCAGTTAGCTAGTTTAAATTGATCTCTAAATATAAATATTTTAAAACTGTAAATGGCTTTTGCCATCCATCTCGCTACGTTTAAAACGAACCATATGATTTGTAGAATCGTCGAGGAATATCAAAGATAGTTCTAATAGTTCTTTATAATCATCCCTTCGATCAGAGGCCTAAAAAAATAATTATTTGTAACTACAATTTCTATAAAAATTATGAAGTACAATTATGAAATTTCACCTGTAAATGATCAGTGATAAATGTGACTAGGTCCTGTCTTTCTTCTGTAAGTACATTTGCTACAATTTTATCGGTCTTGCCAATTTTGATAGTTGGATTGATCAATACTATCCCAATTCTTCATGTATCTCGAAAAAATGTGTATATTCAGGCCAGATTCTACAGGCCAATACATTTCGAAAACGCTTTTTAGGATAATTTCTAAAATAAGATGGCGGCATGGTAAATAAACCAATATTCCAGTGATTTCTTTACTTGATCATGATGAAAAAATATCATGAGAATAAAATTATATACCTGTATTAACTGCAGTTATATCGAAACACATGGCTTTGATATGGGGAGCAACGCGCCATTGATTTAAAGTAGTGACGATAGTTAAGGTCTGATTTTCTGCATCACCTTTATCAATTTCCAGAACGCCAAGTAGTTGCTCAACGCCAGAGACAGATAATATAATCGGAAGCCTATCTACGGATGTTAGTCCAGTAATATCTTCTATTATTTTGCCAACCATTATTTTGCTTTATAGAACATAACGGTCGTCAACTTGAAATTCATTTTTCAACTCTTCAGCAATATTTTTCCCCAATTGAAAACGGCTTCGATGAACAGAACTATGACTCAAATTATATTTATCAATATTTAATCCAACACTCCTTAATGTAGCAGCAATAATAAAAGTGGCATTTCTGCTATTAATGATTACTCTAAAGCAGCAGAAAGGTCTGAAGTTATCACGTCAATTTTTGGTGTTCGTGTTAAATGGCAAATTTCATCTTCAAAGTTTGAAATGCTACTACATGATGTTTGACTGGTAATTATTGACGATAAAACTGAAGATTGAGAAGGTACGGCATCATTACATTAATGTCTGAAAGAATTAAATATACAGAAATTTAAGAGTAATTTCTTATTGCCTTCTCAATAAGAAATTCCCATATATAAACGATATGTTAGAATCAGAAAAGATTAAAATAAATTAATAATAACCGAGATCAACGTCCATAATATTCTCATTGTCTGCCGGAGAGCTTTTTGAAATATTTCTTTCAATAAATTTGAAATTTTGATGATTTGTAAATTTTTGAGAATTGAGAAATATTTTTTTTCGTTATAAAGAAGTTGTTCTACACTGGGTTTAGAAATATAGAACAATTTGTCGAGTTTTTCACTAAAAATTTTCTCTTTCAATTGTTGTGCAGCGGATTTGTTACGTTTATTATTATTATTTTTTGTAAAAGTTACCAAGAATTAAAACATTTTGTGAGCTTTGTCATTGCATATTCGAATCTACAAGTTGGTATTTTAGATTCATGCCACATTTCTTTAACTTTAGTAAATGTATTCTTTGAACGTTCTTTAATTGTTCGATTAAAGAAAGTATGTTCGTAGAAAAGAAACAAGGCATAACCTCTGGAATGGTTGGCAACTTTCTCCCAACAATATTTTCATTGATGTCACCAATTAAATATATTGATTTACTCGTAATTAATAGGAGATAATTTTTAATTGTAATAAATAACGTAATAAACAATTATATAACCTCAAATTTTACGAAAATACAGTTAACCAATCCGACTGAATGGTGAAGATTGATGAAGAAAGAGAAGTAAACATAAAATATAATGGCCTCAGTCTCATGCTCAACCGTAAACTGAAAACATTCCTAGAACTTGTGTTCCGTGAACTAGTAATTATCAGCCGGAGAGAAAAACTTCAGTGAACACTAGTTTTTTGAACTGATCATCCAATGATTGTTGCTTAAACATCGATAGTATCGATAGTTGAAACTATTGTTAACTAATAAACTAGAATTAGATTCAAACCCGAAAAATATATTATGTTGAAATTTAGAAGGAAAATGCTTGGTTGGAAACTACTTTTTGTATAAATAGATTTACTATGAGAGTTCAAAAGCAGATTGATTTTGATGACACATAAGATGAAAACATTAATTTTTATTTTATATTATTTGTTAATTGATCTTTTTCTTCAATGAAGTATGTTAATGGATATTGTGTGAATAATTTTATTTATTTCAATTACTTTGCATTACGTTTAATTAAAAAAGTATCCGATATTTATCAATTGTATTGATATTTAAATGTAAACTATCCGTAGTTATCAATAGTGTTGACTATCGATGTTTAAGCAACACTTCATTCGATTCACAGCAATCTGGGACTTTGTAAAAACAGCATTATTAAAATAAAATTTCCAAATTTTACCTTTCTTTTTCTTCTGTTTCACAGGTATCAATCAACTCTGACAAAGATCAAAGCAAGCACAGTCAAGTTTCAGTAAACACAGTCAACAAATATCTATCAATATTTATAATGATGAATTTTTACAGTAAATTTAATGATCTGCAAAAAAAAAGTAATTTAATGTTTTCAATAGACTCAATAGTTTCGCTGTAATAGTAAAGATACGATGATATTTCATACATTATGAACTTTGAACTCAAATATCATTTGACTGGTTAAGATTATAAAAAAATATAAGAGATCTTTTTTGTAGAGCGTTTAATTCTGTATAAAAATATGTCATGATCGTGACTGTACAATGTGCCATTGTCGAGGTATAATATTCATAACAAAAACAATTTTTCCCCATATTATTTAAAGGGGAAATAGATATTCACGATGAGGCACTTCTTAATATTGACACTACGATTTCAAATTTTAACAGTCTTTTTTTTTTTACATTCCGCACTTTCTAATTTTACCCTCCAAACAAACAAATAATAAGCTTCATACAACTGCAAATGTTCAGTTGATTCATAAAAATCGCATCGCATAGAGAAAATCATCGGATACATCGAAGTATGATTGATAAGGAAGGAAAACCTTCTTATATATAGATGCAGGATTTCACTTCTATATTCTTCAATGTTTAAAACTGCATACGGACTTTTTTTATTACTTTTCTTGCCAGACATTTCGGATCTTCAGCAGCAGGTTTGGTATACAGTACAGGTTATAAATATTTACAATACATGTCTTACAGTACAATATTAAAAACTAAATACTAAGTACATTATAAAGAAACATTAATGAAGTAGAAATATCATGCGTCATACATATGTTTGATGTTTTTAACTCTATGGGGGATCGAAAAAATGCCTGGAGAGCTTTCTTTTGATGCGTTTCCTATGCGGAAAATGTTTTTCTAGTTCGAAATTTTGAGCGGAAGTAATAGAAGCGATGTTTTTGTAAAATTTTCAAGCTATTTTTTCGAAGTAAGTTTGAATGGGTTGAATACCAAGTTCTTTGTGCAATTGGGAGTTCGAGATAAACCAAGGTGCTTTGACTATTTTATTCTGAATTTTTGAATTTTGTTGATATTAGATTTAGCAGCTGCGCCCCATATTGGGCTTGCGTAAGAAAGGATTGGTCAGATCATAGAATGGTAGAGATGGATACCTGAATGGATACGTAGTGAAGATGGATACTTCAATAAGGGATATAGCTGGTGAACTCGTTTAATGACTACTGCGAGTCGATGGTGAATATTCTGTTTCCAAATTATTCTTGTATCTAAGATAACTCCTAGGTATTTAACGGGGGTATAATGTGAGAGCCATGGAATTGAATTTGAATGAAATGAGAGTGGAGATGGTGTGGTTGGTTTGCGCAAGGTGAATATTTTTGCTATACTCTTCGATGGATTTAGTTTGATATGCCATTTACTGACCTAGGACGACATTTGGTTGAGATGTTGTTGGACATTTGAAACGGCACTGTCAATGTCACTGTCGGCACTGTAAATTGCTGTATCGCCTGAGAAATGAGCTATAGATATTGCACTTTTACCGCCCCTTTTACCTCCAGCTAAGATTGGGTGTGGTTTAGAAGATGAATTTAGTAGCCGCACTGTGAAAGAGCGGTTAGATAGAAAGCTGATGATTATATTTAATAGGTATTGCGGAAGGCCAAGATTTTGCAGCTTGTATATAAGTCCAGGATGTCATACTGCATCAATTGCCTTTTCTATGTCTAGGAAAAGAGCAGCTACGTGTTGAGAACTATGAAAGGTTTGAATTATAACTTGACGCAATATTTGATAGTTTGTGGATAGAAGGGATCTAAATCCGAATTGAAGTAGGATTGTCCCAACAGAGGATAAATAAGAATTCAGTCGGACGAGTAAATATTTTTCAAATATTTTGGTGGTAGATGAAAGAAAACTGATCTACAAACCATCAAATCTCCAAACTAGAGGGAACATTTGGACATTTTCCAGGTTTCAGAATTGGTAGAACATCAGCACGTTACCATAAGGATGGAAAGTAGCCGAGACGAAGAGTTAAATTAAATATTGCTGCTATACTTGTTGTTAACTAGAACTGGAGTTGCTTTATTATGTATGTAGAGATCAGGTCGGGCCCATAAGATAGTTTTGGAGCTGAACTTGCAAAATGTTCTGCTACCTCAATTGGGGATATAAATTTGATGGGATGAGGAACAGTGATTCGAAACATTAGATCGAAAGTCGGATGTGGCGTAAACGTTTTGGCTAGGTATTCATCGAAGACTTGGCTTTTATCAGTCGGAGAATGTGCACATCCGTTATTAGTTTCTAGAGGAGAGATAATCGATTGTTTTCTTAGAAGCCGTCTGGTTATCCAGAAAACTAGGATTCGACCCTCGTATAGGTAGTTTTGTGTTATTTTTGCACGTCACCCCGTCCCACTACACTCCTCTGGGTATTTCACTTATATGGTTTCAATATTAAATTAAACAGTATCAGGAGTATTATAATTCATCTTAGCAACCCCGGAAGCTGTTGATTCGACACTAATATCGGTTGTTTTAAATATTGTTTATGTATCTTTCCTTTCCCAAACCCACCTCTTGGGATGTCATGCACTACGTTGTTTGCCGTTTGACATAACAGCATCAGGAATATAATCATTAATCTGAGAATCCCAAAAAAATATGGTTTCGACACTAACATTGGTTGTTTTCCATTGCTCTTCTCACCCTTGTTCCCCATCTTTATAGGTACAGTGCCTCCGTGTGATCTGAACAGAAACATAACAACATTTGTAGTATATTTATTCATCTCAGAAGCTAGGAAAGTCATGGGTACGACGCAAATCGATCCTTAGCGATAATTTTTTCCTGTTAATCCATTTCTCAACCTTGTTTAAGGACGCAAGAAGTGTCTTATTGCCATGAGTACTGAATTGAAACTAAAACGATATCAGAAGTGCCATTATCTCAAATACCGAAAACATTGGATTCGTCACTGATATACGTAATTTATACAAGTCATCCCATTCCCTATGGGTGTATGGTGGCTGATCGTGAACTTACGTGTCATCGGAAGTGTAATTATGCGATTCAGCGGCCCTGAAAACCATGGTCTCAACATAAAATTCCATAATTTTCGATTAATTATACATTTCATCTCCTTCCAATCCATATGAACAGGGTGTATTTTCCCTCATGGTGGGTGATCAAGGACTTAAGTCACATTGAGAATGTCGTTATAAGTTTCAGCGGTCCCAAAATGATGTATTCAACACCAATATCAGTCTTATTCCATATTTTTTCCCACCCTATTTTCATGTGGTAGTAGAAGTGTACTACACCAGGGCCTCAGTACTGTTACTATTCATCATGTGCACGGATAGTGGACTTACGCGGCACGGGGGTGTCACTATAAATCTCAACTGCTCCAAAACTACGGCATCTATCTAGAGGTTTATAAGGGTGTATATTCACCGATGGAAACTAATCGCAGACTTAAGAAACAATGGGTGTGTCACTTATTCTCTCAGCTGCCCACAAAATCATGTGTTTAATAATAATATGGTTGTTTTCGATCATTATTTCACGCCATCCCCTTCCCACCCCTCCTCTAAGGGTGCTAGGGGTATCTTATCCCTCACAGTGTAGATAAATAGTAAAATCTATATGTATCAATCACAGCAGCTTCTTAAGATGTAAGTGGTAAATACCGACGAAACGTTGAGTTTTAATAAAAAATGGCACTACTTAATACTCCGAAATATGACTGAAACTTTGACCTATTAATTTATAATATAACTTTGAAAACTGGAGAACAATTATGAGGATTTGAATTTGATGACGGTGCGGTCAATAAATTAATCACTCCAGCCATTGTGAGTCACAGCTTCGACCACTATATCCTATCCCCCAATTTTTACAACCAATTTTTATTTAGGACTCAGTTACCTTTTGTATAGAAAGGATGAAACCGAAAAAGCTGCGGGATATGATATATTCTTTCATTTATTAACGACTGAAAGTGCTCTACAACTTATAAGTTAATATTTTAACGTAAGTTACTGAAGGTTTTGATACAAAGTATCAAATATTAAATAAATCTTTATAAAATTATATTACTCGCTATGTGAAAATTTACTTGATCTCATAATTACTTTCCTAGGTGACATACAGCGTGGACATGAAACCTTGAATAAATGGCACTTGCCTGTTACTCGGTCTCAGTTTCACATTAAGTTCAAAATAGTTATGAGACCAATTAGCGGGACATTACATAATTTTCACTGTACCCGACACCCAAGTTCACCGGAAACTCCTTTGAACCTCCGCATCCGAGGGGAATACAAAAAGAAGAAACAAAACAAGCGTTTCCTAGTTGTCTATCCTTTGCTTTTTTATGTCTTCTACATTCCTTCATTCTCTATTCTTTCTGCCACCTGCTTCTTCCTATCTCACGTTTTATATACATTGATCACTGCATAGGCCGTGTTTTCGTTCCTCCTCTCTTAATTAAACCTTTGCAGTCTCTACCTCTTCCAACTGAAACGCGCTCGCGGCTGTTTTCGAAGAACATTGTAAGTGAGCTTTAACATAAAGGCTCGAGCTACCGAAACAAGTGAGTCACAGAGGGACATCAAAACTGGAGGAAATGTTGAAAGAATTCACAGAAGTCAAGAATCGACAGATATCGAGAGATATCATATGAGTTTCAAAGGCAATGTGCGCGAAACATAGTAGTACACGTTTTAAAACTGACAGTGTTGGCTACTCTATGCTTTCAAATTGATAAAAAAGTAATTGGTTATTTATGTGAAAATCATGGATATTATGATAATTTTCTTCACTATATGTTGTGTCTTTTCTTTATATGTTCGCTATATCAAGTATTTTATCTCCGCGCGTTCTGAAGGGAGACTTCCCGCAATTATCACCTTGGACACAGAAAAAAAACATAGCTTAAATTTAAGTAAATTCTAAACAAAAAAATTGAACAGATAAATAAAAACTTTTCACAATAAAATATTATTCAGCATTCCAAGTATTATGATGTAATAATGTAAAGATTTTTCGAATGAGTGTAAATTTGTTTTCCATGCGATAGAATGTATGATGTTTAGAAATTAAAGTTTGGTAAAATAATAATAGAGAAAGATGAAGTAAATAATAAAAATAAGAATTTTGCATTAAGAAAATCTTTTTTCCATTTCTAAAAAGAATAAAGATAAAACTTTTTTCCTCAAAATTCACTATTACTTCCATTACAATTTCGCAATAGTTTAACACGTATGTTCAATACCCGTCATCTCAATCTGAAACAATTTTTACAATGTATCATAGATATTTACAAAATTAATGGAAACGGAAAATGAATTTTCAACAAACAGTTGTGAAGGGTATTACTGATTTAGTCATAAATATGTGACGTCAAGAGCGACTTCATCTCACGTGAATTTTTGATAAACCGATTATTCTTTGGATTCCTCACTGTATCGTTTTAAGATTTTAAAATATTTTATAGCAGAAAATGTTTACTGATATTCTTCGGACGGGACAAAGTGATTTCATAAAGAGAAGGACGCGAGAAAAACGATGGAAGATAAAACATCCAGTCTTAAAATAACATTAGTTAATCAATGTTTATTGAAAATGTAAAAAGGTCGAGTCACCGTCCGCTAAAATAATAAAACAAACAAATCAGAAAAATGTAACAATTTATTCATGAGAGTACATAATTAGGTGGAGAGTTGGTCTCCGCCACACGCTTATTATGGTAAACAAAAAGTAAAATGTTACGTAATATTGGTGACATTACTTTGGTTTTACTACCCAAGTATAGTCCCAGCACATCTACCACGTACTGTTTTGTTGAGTAGGTAATGGATGGCATGCACATAAATTTTATTGTGCATTGCATACGATTCGTTATTAGAACTTTCATTATGTCGTATTTATGTGTTCATACAGATTAGAATGATGGTACTACAACCATGCAGTTTCTATTCCACAAAGAATTTTCACTTATTAATTTCTCGCATGAGAGATTTTCAATTCCAAAATACTTAAGAAGAGCGTGTTTTTCAAATCTGTGAATCACAGTCCAAAAAATATCTGAAACTTCTAGTGGTTATTCAGGACCGAGAATAGAAGCAACACGCTCATTCGAATTCCCTCTTCTGATTTGAATAATAAAATGATTAGTGCTTGCTTTGTAATTCGTTTATCAGAAATCCTCACTGGTATTAATATTTCTTGTAGATCCATTCTTCCAAAGAGAAACCGGTGAGTACTGTAAGCCGCTCTTTCGGAAAATTTACGTCTCCCTATTGTCCCACTAGGTCCGTATTGATCGAACTCCCCAATGTATTCAGAAACTTTTTAACTTCTGGATCAGAAAGAGTACTCAGCGTAGAAAATATTCGCAAACCTTAAGGTCATTTACATAAAAGCACTTTTTAATCAAATGATTGTTACAACACACGAGAAATGTAATTGTTTTCTCGGCAAAAGTCTGTAAACGTGTTTCTCAAGGGACTGCAATCATATTGATTCTACTCAAATGAAGATGTAGGAATAGGTGAATACTACTTGATTAAATGATATCTCAACAAATTTGCACTCTATATTATGAGAATTGAGAAGTATAGAAAAAGTTGGAGAAATTATGGATCTGCAGTTGATGAATCAGTTGAGCTAGTAGAACCCAAAAACAATTCTGGTTCTAACGTACGAGACTTTTTTTACAACAGAATGGCAACATTGAGGATACAGACGAAAAACTCTACACCATAATTTGCCTGCAATAATTACAAATACATCACCGATTTTTATTTTGTTTAATTTGTAAAACCTGCGAGCTATTGGTAACTCATCGGAGTCATCAAGTATTTTCTTCCATTTATCTTTCAGTTTACGAAATAGTGATGATACATAGTACATTTTTCATTTACTCAGCAATCAAATTCGGCCATAGTGTGACTCAACAAACAATTTCTCAATGCTCAGTGATTATAGAAAAAATTGTCATAAAGATAGTGAAGACAGGTAACCGTACTGGTAAAAACGTCTTGGAAAAAGGTTACCGTAATTAGGTTTATAGCAAATGTACATTTAAAATTCCATATTACTTAATATCAAGCTATAATTACAATTCATTATTGCTTGCTCCCTAGATTGAAGTTGATCAGAAGGTATATTACTGTTTCTTTCTCCAAAAGTTGAACGATTGACTATTAAACTGTGTTACAATCGATTTTTTTCTCTGAGAAGGAAATAAGTGTTCAAGTATTATTCAAGTATAGCAATCACACCATACTGCATTATTTTTTTATATTTCATACTTACATATTTGTTACATTTTAAAAAATTCGCCAGAAGAATTACTTCTGATGACAAAGAAAGAGTTATATCTTAAGAAAATCGATGTAAAGGGACTTTTTACTCTGTTTTACTGCTCGACCCTTTGTGAGGAAAATCACTGCGAGATCAAGTTCCATTAACGCTGGCGTCGATAATAATATATACTACATATTTACATAATGTATATTCGGCGGTGTTCATGTTCTCTACAGCGGCGTAATTTCATTTTGCACTAGACACCTCCTCGTAGCTCAGTTCTGAGATTATTAAATCTAGTAAAATGATAAATGCATCACGAAATAACTTTATAAATCTTACCCAGTTTCATTTAAAAATGAAGAGCCCAACAGAAGGGTCTTGTTTTCTCATTTGAGAGTAGTTTGACTCATTAACCGGAGAAGATGACACATTCCAAGAGTGCGTTTAATGTATAAATAATGTTCAGATACTTACTGCGGTGGGCTTTGTCAGATGGATCACGGCGAAGTACTACACGCCTCTTTGCTCCAGGACGCGAGTCTAAAACACGCAAAAAAAGTGACACTGGCAAATAATGAGTGTCTTGTTTCCAAACAAACAAAACTCAATAATGAGAAAACATGAATAACATTTAATAATTGTAGTGTGTCCAACGGTTATTCAGCCCTAAACGATTAGCAACCACTTCGATTTTTGAAAAAGACTTTTTAATAAAAGATATTTAAATTTAAGTATTATATGTTTACATGTGTATTTCACGTACTCTTTCAGTTTGTTCCAAACATCAACTGGATTTCTAAATGTGGTCTACTTTTTAGCTTAGATATTCCTACATGATTATTTAGCTGCGATTGATTGTTTAGTATTAATAATAATTTTAATATTGTATATGTTTAACCACATGCCCTCCCAATGGAAATTTAAAATGTTACAAAAAGAAAGTAATTATAATACATTTCAAGATATCACGATTCGAATATATTTATATTTATTAATGCCTCCTGCAGCTTAGTATTGTATTTGGATTCATTTGAATGAAAATTTTGTCTGAATTTCAGACATTGTAAAATTATTTTGCAAAAAATAAAAATATGAATTGTCGTTGTTTTGCAAAGAAGTGTCTAGTAGTGAGATCTTAGCGGCACAGAAGCCGGGCTGCGCGATGCACCTTCTAATCTTTCAGGGTGCAGTAAACGCTGGACACACTATAGAAATGAATTGAGTTAGTAGAATATGTTAAATGAATTGATTTGGTAGATCAGTGTTAATCCTCGAACAACACTGAGTAATTTACTTCTTTGGGCGAATAGTATAAAATATTATGCTATTCTACTCCAACCCTGATTTGCAAATTCTTTATGTTAAATGAAAATGGAAGACGGGACCGAGATTCGAATTCGGGACCTTGAGCTTACCGCGCTCATGCGCTTACCAACTGCGCCATCCCGATCACCTCGCGGGCCCTGTCTTCCATTTTCATTCAACTTGCGAGACCCAAAGACCTCCGAGGAGACCTCTGAGACGGGCCCGGGAGGCGAACGGGATGGCGCAGCTGGTAAGCGCATGAGCGCGCTAAGCTCAAGGTCCCTAGTTCGAATCTCGTTCCCGTCTCCCATTTCCATTTAACATAAAGTAATTAATCTGTTACCCGGCGGTGAGGTTCACCGCAATTTAGGAGATTTCTATGTGTTTGTGAACAAAGTGTTAAGTCAACATATCTAATAAATCCATATAAGACGAGCGATGAAAATATCTAATAAATCCATATAAGACGAGCGATGAAAATATCTAATAAATCCATATAAGACGAGCGATGAAAATATCTAATAAATCCATATAAGACGAGCGATGAAAATATCTAATAAATCCATATAAGACGAGCGATGAAAATATCTAATAAATCCATATAAGACGAGCGATGAAAATATCTAATAAATCCATATAAGACGAGCGATGAAAATATCTAATAAATCCATATAAGACGAGCGATGAAAATATCTAATAAATCCATATAAGACGAGCGATGAAAATATCTAATAAATCCATATAAGACGAGCGATGAAAATATCTAATAAATCCATATAAGACGAGCGATGAAAATATCTAATAAATCCATATAAGACGAGCGATGAAAATACCTAATAATTCTAAGCATTCTAAATTGACTACAGCTGTAACGCGTGCCGAGCAACTAATCTCACGAGATAATTGACAAAAACTTGTATGTTTTCGGTGCATATTAAAGGAAAAATTATTCATCTGTCATTGAAGGACAACGCTTAACTGAAATCCAGGGGCTCCTTTGCGATGATCTCGATTATATTCATTAATACATCATGACGATCAGCCGTGGCTGTGCACAACATATTTTTCTATTAGTTTCATTTTTCGTTATAATTTAGTGGTGAGAAAAATAGCACGTATTAAGTACGTTTAGAAAATGTTTAAAATATTTCTTTACACACAGCAACGGTGGTGACGGCGCAAGTTCAGAAAAACATTCGAAAATATTAACTATTCATTCATATGTCACTATTTGGAGACAATTCTTATCTTCATTAAATACACGTAACAAACTATGCATTTAATTTGATAAAAAGTCAAATTTCCTACCTCAATTGCTTTTTATTTGAAAAATTGAATACAATTTCTTTATTTACTTCTTTGTAAAACTTACTGAGCACGGTCGCAAGGAACCTAGAGATACTACCGAGCTCTATGAGCAGTAACTCTAGTAGTGGTACTCTGATATCACCTCTGGTAGTAATGTTAAGCGTAAGTGACATCGAAAGAATTTCGAAATCGAATTGTACCAATCGATCCGTTTGTGGACTACGAAAAGGGAGCGATATGCAAAGTACAGTGATCGCCAACGAAACAGAGCCCTCACGAAAGAGAACGAATCAATCTGGTCTCTTATCAGACTCGTAGTGTCACAGAGTGATGATCTCAGACACTTGGTTCGCGTTGTTTTAACAAATGTTAAAAGACATATTTTTTTAAATTTGTATTGTATATTAATAGCTGATTACCCGGCGTTGTCCGAGATTTTTCATGGACCAATCTTATTTTCCACAGATAAAAAATCTATCTATAATGTTAGGTCAAAATACTTTTGACGAGCCCTAAAGCCCCACAAAAAAAAAAAAAAAAAACTTTATAGGAGGCTCTTAAATTGAGTTGAGTTTTNTTTAATACAAAATGTAATTGTTTACACCACTCTGACTTCACCTCCAGCAGCAAGAAATAAAAAATTCTTGGATGAAACCACCCTTGAGCAAGCAACGTTAAGTTGTCCGTGAAAGAAACAAATCAACCGAAAAGTCTCCAATTAATCTAGCTTACCACTTCAATCACATCAACTTAGTTAAAGGAATTTAACCCCCATATGTGCTGATCTTGTATTTATACGTCATCGTGCCACTGTTTATCTAAAAGATCCCGAAATCTATGGGTTAAACCCGACTTTTTGGATTAAATACTTTTACATGACCCTCCTTTCCCAGTCTACCCAGAAGGTTTCTATGGCTGGACCCCCCCCCCCCCCCACCACAATGGTGGTCATAACATCGGAAGTGTCTCTTATTCATCTCAGCATCTCTGGTAGAACGAATCCACTCGCCGGGAACTGCACCTTTCGGCAGCAGCGCGTCTGCTCTGTTTCATTAAAAAAAATTGTAAGATCCTAACTATTCGTGCAAATATTACGATATAAAGACTTTGTTTTTCTTTATTAAATGCACAAGACGTGAAAACATTACATTTGATGATGATTCATTTTCTTCTTCTTAAATTACTTTCTTAAATGAAGTATTTTATAATTTCTATTTTTAATAACTCTTTTTCGATAATTAATGTTAACCTTTGTAGATAGACATATTCTGGCGTGGCCTTTTTGGTAGAAATCTTTGTGGTGAACAATAGTCACTTATTGTCTCCGACCTCTAACCATCTAGATAGGGTAATCGAATATACCTCTCTCTTGTATCCGATTTCATCGACATTTATCGTCAAAATAATTTTTTATCTTTTTTTGCACGCATTTAAAAATAAATGTTAGCCTATGTTCATTCTAGACATCTAAACTATCGCCTCGCCAAATTTCATCACGATCGGTTTATTGGTTTAGTCATGATCAGGTAGCAAACAGAGACACACTAATATTTGCATATTAGTATGGATTACTTGGTAATTGTGGTGCTTTAGCAACATTATCAAAGCATGATAAATTAAAAGTCGTTTCTATGTTGCTCATTTTTTTTTTTTAATGACTTTTAATTTATCATAGTATGGATTAATAAATAATATGGATTTATAACCAAATTATAAATAATCACATATCTAATAAATACAAAATACATTTTCAGAAACATGTCTTTGAACATTTGATTTGATAATTCGTAATTTAGTCACTTAAATTTCATATTTGTTTGTATTTACGGAATCTAGACAATATAATATTTCTATCAAACCTAACTCTTGTAAATTGTATTTGTAATTCCTCTAATGGCACAATGTAATATGCGCAATATATTATTTATAAATTATTAAATTGAAATAGTAATCGACCTTTTTATGTAGAAAGTAATTAATATTTTTTCAACGTTTCAACAGCATGTTGCTGCCATCTTCAGGCGAATGTTAGTGAATGGACATATCAACAAAGTTTCATCATAGTTACAAGCATAAAAACAAAATTAAATACACACACAAAAATAAAACAACGACAAAGAAAAAATAAACTATTTGTAAACACAAACCAAATAATTTATTTTTTCTTAGTCATTATTTTATTTGTGTATGTATTTAATTTTGTTTTTATGCTTGTAACTATGATGAAACTTCGTTGATATGTCGATTCACTAACAATCGCCTGATGATGGCAGCAACATGCTGTTGAAACGTTGTAAAAATATTAATTACTTTCTACATAAAAAGGTCGATTACTATTTCAATTTAATAATGATTGTAGACGTGAATAATGTCAATATTTATAAATGATATTTGTATTTTCTTTTATTGTGTCCTAACTGTAGGTTGTTACACACTTTTCTTAGCCCAAATGAAGAACTAATAAATTTCGAAACGTTGTCACAAACATAAATAAAATTATTTCAACCGACCGCATCTCAAGAATCTTTTTCCTGATATTACCTCTATTAATGTGATTACAAGTCAATGAATAAATGATACATCTCTTACTATTCGCTACTCCATTTCGAGGGTCTCTAATTACACTCGCGTTATAAGTAATATAAATTCGATAAAGCAATGTGATTTAGAGTAGCTTGAAATGAAGTAAAGTACTCAGATAGTTGTCACTCGAATATGTTTCGATTCGCACACTTAGTCTTGCAGTATCTTCTCGTAATATTTGACTAAGGAATAAAAGAAAGAAAGAAAAAGAATACTCACTGAAATTGGCTTCAGAGTCGACGTCATGAATGACAATCTTGATATCCTCCCCGGCAACGCTACCTTGTCGTAGTTCGTCCATATGTCGCGGGGGTCCCCCAGATCGTGAACCGCTGCCTCCATGAGGCGGCTGTGGGAGAGCACGTCCGGACAGATCCGACCTGCAACGCAAAGCAGCCTCACAGTCTCCGGCCATGGAACTGGCGAAATACCCAACATCACACTTTTATTTCATATGTTGCTTTTATGCTTTAGGCACTTTTACTGGAGGTTTTTCTTCCTGGTATATGAACACTTCATTAATTTTTAAATTGCTGATAACCACTCCGTCAGGTAACATATTAATTATGTTATGTTGAATGAAAATGGGGTTCCTGGTCCCGACTCCCATTTGGTCGACTCCAAAATGGGAGTCGGGCCAGGAACCCCATTTTCATTCAACATAACATGATTTATCTATTACCTGGAGGTGTGTTTAACCGCAATTTAAGTGCACTGAAGAAAATACCTGAGCTGGGGTCGCTGATGTATTGGCTGTAAGCCGGACAGACAGTACATGAGCTCGCACAGCTAACATCCGGCTGCTAGGACGTGAATTTTCGACCTTCTGTATCACAGCGTACAGCATTAGCTCTCACAGCTTAAGTAGCTAATCTACAAGACAAGAAAGGGGAACCTATAGTGGATGATGTTGCTAACCAGTATCATGTAATATTGCTTCGACGTGAGTCTATGTCGACTATCTGCACTCTTTCTTCTCGATATTTTTTCTCGAGTTTCTTGACGATATTCATTTTTATTACAACTCAGTGGTCTTAACTTGTTTCAACACAGGCGTTCAGCAAACGTTCTTTTTTTCGACGTCTGTCTTCAGGTACCCGACAATGCCAGTATTCAATGCAGTGTTCTCTCTCTCTCTCTCTCTCTGAAGGCGCGAACGCTAGCATAGAGCTACTGCAGTATCATATTTTATTAACTTGTGTTACCTTGTCTAAGAGTTCACACCATGGTATTGGTACATACCATGAATAGTAAATACGTAAAACAGTAATCACCTCTATAATCTTGAAAAATATATATTTAAAAACCAAGAAAATAGTTCTTACGTATTCAAACGTTTCTTTATTTTGAATATACTTGAAATTTACTCTTATTAGATTTATACATTTGAAAATATCAATATTTAAAATAATTTAACATTAGGTATTTAACATTGACCTTCAGAAATTCAAAATATCATCAGTGTACGTTTGCTCGACGTCAAGAAAACACTGCAAATATTCGTCGTCTAGACTTCAAATTACGGACTACGAAACGACGGGATGGCGTCGTTTAGTCGTTGTAATGAATCATTTTGTTCAATTAAGCAACTATTCGTAGTTGCGCAATTCTTGGTCGATTTGACTCCGAAAAACATTTGCTGAGTTTGCGCCGCCACAGTCATGAGTCAACGAACAGAATGCATAGAAGGCAGCGCAGCCGAGTATCATTTAGTTGCAACTACGATCGAGACCAGCGGCGAGGAATAAACAGTTCTTGTAGCTATGTCGGATTTTTGAGAGGGGCTGAACTGTTGAGCGCAAAACATATAAGCTATAGCTGTTGATGTAACTCTTTTCCTCCCAGACAACACAGGGTTAGCTTCCGTAGTGATACAAAATTCGTCTCGTTCAGACGAAAACTGTTTTAGTGCAGCTACAGCAAAAGCTATGACAGCTAATGGTACTGTCTGTTCGCTAGACAGCCAACGCGTGAGTTACCACAGCTAACTTTAGACTGAGCTATCGAACTTTCTTTCTTCCGCGTGATTTCTGTAAGTTTAGGAACTCCAGAATTGGAAAATATCGACCCACGATAAAGTACTTTTAAGGGAGTCGCCTTGAATCGAGCATAGTGTCACGAATAAGACCACCTCTGAGGTCTGCGGGTCTTTGCTAGTTGAATGACAATGATACACGTACTCTGGGAGCGAACGGGACAGTGGTAGCACAGCACCGTGTAATGCTGGACGTCCCGGATTCTATTTCCGGTCCCGTCTCTCTTTTTCATTGAACACAACACAAACACTTCTATAATCGAAATACACAATAAATATAAAAAGGACTATTGAACTAGACTAGATGAAATATTATCCTTTAATTATAATACTTCAGAATAAGATGTGATTTATTTATTCAACACAATATTCGTTCCTGATCTCGTTACACATGTAGATTAAGGGTTCTAGTGCTCGACATATTCGTCATTTTCATTTATTTGGGTTAACTGTTGAGATGTGAGTTTGCGGTTTCTTTTTTTGTCAGGTTATTTGTCACTGGTTAATTGTAAACACTTATTCTCTTTGATGACAAAGAATGTACATTATTATATTATTCTCCCGGTTAAAATATAAAATATATGTCTCTCAAATTGATGATTGACCTTAAAACATATAAGAATTACATATAAAAAGTAGAATATTTTATTTACTAATAACTTGTTATTAGAGTAATCATACCTTTACAGGGAAAATGTATCCCATGGAAAGAGCGTTTATCATTAACTAGTAAGATCAAAGCTCAGACACTTTCATTCCCTCGTCTTTTAATAAACTTACTGAAGGAGCCTCTCATCTGAGTACGCGCCCCTCGGTTAATCTCGTAAAGGTGTTACTCCTTCAGCGAACTAACCAAGAGGTGGAAATTACCAAGAGGTTGCGCTTTACGCTATCCAAATAGTCTTTGGCAAGTCTATCATGCACAACCGAAGTAAGATTTGTGTAAGGTGTAAAACATTTTTAGAATCTTCAACTAGGGCTCACCTAAAAGGAAATGAAAGTGCAATGAATTACTCTTTCCTTCCCCCTCCTCACCGGTAATAACCCGGAAGGGTCGGCATAATCCTTCTACCTGACCTGTGGGGTTTCATCGCTGCGAGATTTTTGGGCTGTGGGATTTTAGCGCGACATCATTGCTACTGTCAGATAGTGAAACAACCGACCGGAGGGCACACTATTACCGATGTCTTCCTCGTTCGACCGGAGGATCCGACACTGTTGATGGTATAAGTGACCACCGCAGTGGTTATCATAGAAGTCCAATGGGCTACTTCTCAAATTTCTAGACCACAGAAAAGAATAATTTATCAACATAATAAAATAAATGTGCCAGAATTCTAGTTTTTTCTACGTCAAAATTACGCGAAATGGGCAGGTACGGGGATATTCGTGGGAGAAATTTGGTTAAACATTAAGAATATAATATTTTAGAGCATTGCTTTCTCATATACTTTTCTCAGTCTGCACGAGGGAGACAAATTGAAGCATTCTATTAGGAAAGCGTTGTTTTTACATGTTACTCTATATTTTAGTCTTCATGTTACCCTATTTAAAAATTTTATTAAAGAAATACTTTTACTAGAATTTATTTAAAAGAATCTGTGATATACATATTCTTATCTTTCGTTTTTTGGGGAGATAAGATCAGTAAGATTTATATTCTATTTCAAAAGATATATTGATAATTAAATATAAAAATAATTATGATATTATTAACGCGATAACAAAGCAAGCAGACCATCAATATTATTATATAATTTAATTAAAAACTAAAAAGTTAATTTCCTCGCAATTTAAAATTGCAAAATTGTATTGGTAAACATTAATCTTACCTATGATTAATTCCGGTTAAATAGGACATCCGGATTGTTTTATTTACCTTCTCTTATTTCTTAACGCTCCTTATCTATCTCGTCTAAGAATTCTGAAAGTGTTAAAATATATTATTTAAAATAATGTTATTTTCAACGATTAAAACTGCTATAAAAATTGAATTAAAAAATCATGAAAAATTAACAAAAAGAATAATCACATAAATAAATATCACATAAATATAAAGAATAGTCACATAAAAGAATAGAAACACATAATCAAGTTAATTCTTCAAACGATAAGTAATAATATAAAATAACATCCTCACGTATCAATATGTATCACGTATCAATCCTCGCGTAATAATATGCACAAACATATAAATATGACACACAGCATGCAAAAGTTAACAACAACATCCGGCAAAAGAAGCAGTGGATACATCTGATACGTAAGCTTACGCAGGGAAAAGATGCAGCGTCGCCGGATGAAAGGTTACGAGTAGTGCGTAGAGGTCGAGTGGGTGGAAGGTTTACGATACCAAGAGAAACATAAGATGCAGATGCAGATGCTCAGTTCTCCTTTCAAAAGTAACATAAAAATGACACATCTACAAACATATAGTCTTTGGATTCACACCATTTGCAATAATATTATTTTTAACGACTGAAACAGCTATAAAAAATTGAATTTAAAAAATCATGAAAAATAAACAAAAAGCTTTTTCATCACACGTTACCTTCAAGACAAAAAAACACGTAACCAAGTTAATTCATCAAACGATAAGTAATAATATAAAATAACATCCTCACGCATCAAATAATATACGCGAACATATAAATATGGTACACAGCATGCACAAGTTAACAACAACATCCGGCAAAAGAAGCAGTGGATACATCTGATACATAAGCTTACGCAGCGAAAAGATACAGCTTCGCCGGATGAAAGGTTACGAGTAGTGCGTAGAGGTCGAGTGGGTGGAAGGTTTACGAT
>NNCF01129657.1:25946-92835 GCA_002313205.1 Laupala kohalensis
AATCGTTGGAGCCGTTTTTGAGAAACATTCGAAAGAGTACTTTGACGTTCATGTGAACTACCCTTTTTTAAGTAAAAAGAAATCAAAGCACGTGCATCAACAACAAGTAAAATCTGTCGTAAATACGAAATCGAAATGAGAATTAAATTGATTCATCCATTTACCAGAATCAGGGATCATTTTTCAGAATTTTTCAGAATCAGGGATCACCAATACGGATATTTCCGTAAAAATCTCGTTTTCGAATTTTTTCACGATTACAATACTTTCTATATACTACGTATATGAGAAAGTAGGAACAATATCGACCCTGAATACTACAATAGTTACATTAGACGTTTGAAAGTTAAAGCAAGAAAAGCGCATAAAAATAGAAAAAAAGAGACCGTCTACCAAAATAATCACGTATTTCACTCTAAACTGTTATTAATATCGAAAAAAATGCTCAAGAGTGTTTTGTACAATAAATTCTCCAAAATAAAGGTCACAATTTTATAAGTACATGACAGACGGAAAGGGAATAAAGAAAGTACACCAGTGATTAAAAACAACGGTGTATTCTACACAGAACCTCAAATAAGGCGAATGTTTTTAAATCAAATTACTCGTCGGTTTTCGGCACTTCCTGTATTAACAACAGTTTAAATTTGACAAATAATTTTCACGTAAATACTATTGTTCTAAATAATAGTATGCTAGGACATCGAATTTTTAATATTAATAATAAAAAATCAATCAGTCACGACGAAATTCCAGGGATTTACTTAAACTTGGTGGGGAAGTCATGATTCCGTACCCGGCCAGACTTTTTCAATATTCCATTAAATAATTAGTCATTACAACGTGACGGGAAAAAGGTTATCGTGGTACCAATTCATGAAGGAGGTGATCGCTCACTGGTTGGTAATTATCGACCAATTAGCTTAAACTCCGTAGTATGTAAACAGATGTAACACAACATTGCCGATTTTTTGAAGAATACTTGGGAGAAAAATAATTTTCTACATCATGCACAACACGATTTTAGATATATGTGGATTCCAACTTATTTCCGTTTGCCACGACTTAGCTGAGTAACGTGACGAGGGGGGGGGGGAGAACTGATGCAATATTCATTGAAAGCGTCCGGAAACGAGAAAACCATATTTCATAACTTCGTATGAAATCATTTTACATACTTTCAAAGCACAAGTTCATCGAGAATCGTCAAAATTACTTATTATTTTTATTTACCTGAAATAAAAAAGTACCCTGCCACGATAAAAAAAACTACACTTCCAAAAGGCTAATAGAGAATAAAATACTTTAAGCTTTTGTACAAGTAGCTTTCACGTAGGTCTTCAGCGTCACTTCCTATTCAATAAAAAGTCCTGTATCTTTAATTTTTACTACGATTGTAATTAAATAACTGAAGAAACGGCTATTTGTATACTACTACTTTGCCCATCACATCTGGACATTTGGTTCAAGTTTCGAGTAAATTATCAGTGAACCACCAAAGCGTTATCAGTTCTTTCTTCGAGCAAAGAGTATTAAGAAAAAGTAACCTATCACAGGTTCATTTACACTAAGGAGATAATGTATTTCAATATATCGAAAGGCAATGAGTCAAGTTTAATCACACGCCTTGGATAAGGTGTCTAATGGGAGGTAAGTGGGAAATTTTCCCTAAAAAAGAGAAAAAGAAATAAAATAGTAAAAAGTAATAAGTCATAGTTTGAAATAAATATTTGAAAAAGTGGACTAAATCTGATTGGGCATTCGTTCTTTTTTCTTTTATCAACTTTTCCAATTTTATCCCATCATTGTCCATTATTAGTGAAAGGGATTGGGGTAAATATATGATAGTAAAGAAAAATCAGCCATCTTCATCAGAAACTGAATGAAAGATTCCCCAAGCAAACCTGAGTCATTCCATTCTCAGTCACGAACACCTATACTCGTTTTATTAGTAGGTTGATCACCTTGGATTTGTTTATAAAGTAGATACTGGAAAGCTAATATTTGTCGTAAGTATAAGACATAGTCTAAAAGCTCGTAGCCACTCAAATCCATTTATAAAGAGTAATAATGGGATATCAAGGGATAAACATTCTGGTACATTGTACTATCTGAATGGCAGCCACACGATGAGATATACATTCATTCCAATTTCTCTCTACCGGAAGACGTAGTTGCAAACAATAAACTCAAAAACGGTCAAGATTAATAAAAAATGAGGAAGGAACGCGTGAAAAAGAACAGAAAAAGGAGATTCTCTCCGGTGTTTCAGAAAATGAATTTGGAAGATAGTTTTACAGTCACTTCGCACCTACTCTAATAAGTGAATCATCTACAAATGTCAGCCGACAATGGTTGTGAACAGAACTGTTATCAGATTATGAGAGCGAGTTGTTATAAGATCATCTTCTGGAGGTCGATTGGTTATAAATTCTCGAAGTTTGACACAGAACCACGAGTCTCTCCATGTGGTCTCAAATCAAGAAGACCCCAATGAGGTCAACTTAGTGTTACTATTTTTTGACCTGTTAATGAGCTTCTACCACCGGTAACATCTCGATGCACTTTTTATTAAAAACGCTGGGGCACAGCTTCAGCAAGAGCTTTAGGTCTCAAGAAAAGTATAAACCATGAAATTCCAGGATATAGCAATTTGGAATAATCAGGATGAGTTCTGATACTCTGACAGCGAAAGGTCAATTTTCTTTAGAATGACCCTTTCACCAGTTTCGTTTTAATTCCCTCAAATAAAAAACAAAATGTATAACCAAGGAGGACAAAAGATCTCTCTTCCCAACTCCCAAAAACAGTTTTAGAAGGGAAAAATGTTTAACTGAAATTTGTTAAACACATTTTAACATACATGAATGTTTAATAAATTTTAAACATTCATGTATGTTAAAAGTATTACAAATATAGACTGATTAGGACTTTTAAGGTTCAAATCTCCCACCCCTCTGATTAATTTCTACCAACAGCACTGTATTTAAACTTTTTCAATACCCTGGAATGCGTATTTCTCATAATATTATTTGTGAAGAAAAATGTTGAAAACTGATCATTCGTTTATTTACAGTACAGGCCTACTAATTGGGGAGGGGTTGATGAGTGGGAGGGAGTCCAAGTTCAAAATCTATCCCAGGCTCTCTATTCCTCTCGGTGGCCCCCACATAATGTGTATATTATCGTATATTACGGTCACGGAAATACTGAATGCAGAACATTAGTGTGGTAAGGAAATAATAAAATGTAGTTTATTCTCCCCCACTCTCGGAGTCCCTTGATTTTCTAGCGTGGAGAGAATAATCACCCAAGCTGACGTTAATTGACCAACCCTTACGTGAGAAATGAATTCATCCGCAGTCTTCCACACCGTGTCTCTCCAGGACATGGTAGTCTGTCACACGAGATATGATCAAAGGATCTCTTTAACCTCAGATGATCACGAAAGTGATTTTCTTGTCCACCAGTTATTTTCCTGTAGTTGAGGCAAAACGTTAACGGAGTTTTTCAGTAGATTATTAGTGTTTAAAAGCATATTGATGGGGACTATGAGAGTATTGTTTTATTGCTTATGCCTTGGAGGAATACACCTAAATTTAATGAATTCGTTCCTCCAGAGGTTCCGTGGGGTGATCTGTATACTTGTAGAAACTCATGACGCGTACCATTCGAGACAATTATTATTATCCCTATTCTTCCATAGGTATTAAATGTAACAAATACGTAAATACTCGTGAAAAAGATCCTTCTTCTAACTTACTAATCAATTAATAGATCAGGCAGTGGATTTATTGAAAAGAAACATGTATTCTCTCCATCCTGATATCCTCACAATTTCACAAATGAAGGTTTTGCTCATCCGCTAAGAGCCATCATTTTTTCTAAATGGTTCTGAATGTAATATTTATAGCTAAAGTGAAGTAAAAAAATACAGAATTTATTTTGAATTCTCTATTATATCTTGATTTAATTTCTATAACTATCCTGGTACTTCAAAGGTTACAATTTTTTGGAGGCTTTCCAAAATCTTCTCAAAACTTTCTCAATATCTCCTTTTGTCTCACTGTCCTCTAACGAGAATTCTTAATAGGAACCAATACTTAAATTGCATATATTTTCCATTAGTGTTAACATTAAAATTTGCAAACGATAAAATTAGAAGTTGTACCGGAGACTATAATAGAATATCTGGATAAAAGTTACACTTTTAACGGTATTCAAAAATCTTAGACTGTAAGCAAATACAATTTTCAAAGTGTCCATGCATTTCGAATTTATTGACAACATTTATAATACTGTAAAGTAAGCTGTACTTTTCTTCACACAGATGTCGAAAATAATTGCTGGTAGATAGAATAAGATAACTACTGTCAGTCCAAGAATATTTATCAATTCTATTCTCGGTTCAGAGTAAATGCTTGTTTTTTTACAAACAGAGAGGACACTAAATTTTCAAAATGGAAATAACGGCGAAACAAAGATAAAAATATAATATTTTCTAATGTCAAAAAAATGTATATGAAATATGTAGGTATTCCCGGAATATCAATCCAATATTAAACGGTTAAGGACAGAGTAAATATAATGAACAATGTGAACATATCTTCAGTTATGAGTACGTTTTTTATGGACACTTTATAGATATAAAAACAACTATTTGGACTGATAAATATAATAAGCCATGTGAAGTCCCAACCCCGAAATATTGAAAACAAGATTTAAGAGAATATGAGCAAAACAATGGGATAATTTACTTTTTGTGCATCGCATTTGTGGTAATCAAGCGTTACCCTGTGGTTATTACACTCTGGACTCATATAATGTGTCATTACACCCCTGAAAATTTTATTTCATACTGTTCAGGAATATTGATCTGAAAATAAAATAATACTCATCTGACCTATTCGTTGATAGGGAGTTGTCGCCTAAGTATGTTTCACAGATCAATACACATACATTACTGTAAAACACTATTCTCATCTACAAACAAGTTCATTCTAAATATTTGAATTGATGTATATATAACGATACATTAATGTTTCTAATGTAATACAGTACCACATGGAGTACTAACGACATAAATAGTTGCTTTACGGATAAACAGTGGTCCCCTGCACGGAGTGAACACCGGGTTTTATGTTTGGGATGAGGAATCCCGAGAAAACAAAAGTATATATTTCTAATTTTTATTCAATTTTAATAAACAATTTCATTAATTAACAATGGCCTACATGACCTCCTTTGGATAACAGGAGTTGCGAGCGTTTCAGATGAAATCACAGAAAAAATTAATCATACAATTTGTGGTTTAATTCGATATCTCGTGAAATATGTACTGCATAATGTAGAAGAAAGATATAAATCTTCCTCAATGCTTTTACAATATTGAAATGTATGTATAGGTCAATCGGTACAAAACACCCCCGCCCAAAAAAATGGTCGCTCGATCATGTTCTAAAAAACTTAGTTTTTTCCATTTTATTTACATATTCTTCGGGAGTTCAAAACTGATTTTCTAGAACATTGATCTCAAACCTTTTACGTGTGGCGGCCATTGTCTTTCCTCGCGCACGTATTTTCGCGTTTATTAGCAATTACGTTACCGCTCGTATCTCATGAACTATTAATCTTATAGAGCTCTAACAGAAACCATTGTAAATACCACATTCCATTCTATAAACTTTGTAAAGTGTATATATTGCCTATTTTTTACTTCTATGCGAAAAGCTCATCTTGTCTTGGATATTAAAATTTAGATAATTTCATTTTAACGACTTTCTTCTGAAAAAATACTGCTTTATAATTTTTGCGTGTGTAAATACATATAAGAATCATCCCAATAGATGTTAATATCGATGTTAGTACTTTTATCCTTTATGTTTTATGAATTTAAAAAATGATAATTTTTTCAAACTTTGTCAAGTTTAGGCTTGAAATATTTTCGATGAGCCTGATGATACAATTGTGAAAATGACACATTTTGCAGTCTTTTGTATGAGATTTATAAAAACAAGAACACAATTTTGTATATTGAGCTAAAAAAAGTTACCCCACCTCAAATATGAAGAAAAACACAACTAAAAGGAAAAACAATTTCCCATGCTTCACGACTGTATGGCTTAAATTTAGAGATTTCCAAGTTCTTTTATGGTCAGAATGAAGTGGTTTGAGTTGATAAACAATTGCCTTATACTTTTCTCATGAAAAAATGTTTTAAATGTCTTATTTACGTCATGAACTTTATTACTAAAAATGACATCCGGTACACCGAAATTATCGGACATTTAAATTGGACAACAATTAGAAACACCACAGATATATGAATATTAACCATGAATTATATAGATCTATCTATATCACATACTTAAAGGCACGGTTTCGGCATTCACCTTCCTTAGTCACGTATATTATCTTTATACGTAGATTATTGTCACGTACTGTCTTCTATAAATTAAAAAGATTTTTCTACTTGGCTGAGGAAGGTTGGAGGTCGTAACCGTTTCGTCCAATTTGTGAATGATTTTTATGAGTTCTTCTTCCTTTTTCTCATTTACTTCAAACCTTTTTAACATATATTACATATATCCCCCCATATACATTATATACCCATCCTGACCCAGGTTTTTCTCCGGATTTCCTTCAGGTAGAGGCGGATTTCTTATACAGATTCTCTAAGCTTTTGTCTAGGAGCGCGTTTATTGAAACAAGAAATCGTGAATTTAGTGTTATTTCAATTCTTATGATTTGCAAACACTATACTCAGAATAATCTATAGTTCGATAATAATTCGTACATGTAAAATAAATTTTTTGTGTTAAATTACAAATATGTTGATATTCTATTAGTATTATAACACGTAGCTAACTTTTTATATTATCTAGGAATTTTTGCAGAAATTTTTGAATCCGCCTCTGCCTTAGGGCCCTTGATTGGAATTGATGGGATGGTCTCTTGCTTGCTTCCGGAAAGTAAATTAGTTTATTGTCCTCCACGTGGTCATACGCAGTTTCTGCTTTTTTGACAATAAATTTATTTATTTCTTGCACAGGAGGTTAAAACTATCCTGTATGCGGACCTGCAATCTAAAATTGGTTTACAAAAAATAAATAGGATTGATTAAAATACATAGAGAATCTACAAGAAGTAACGTAAAACAAACTGTGAAATAAAAAAGAAAAATGTAATAAATAATTTAAATTTAATAGTCATACCAATAAAAAATCGAAATAAATGATAAGATAATACGGACTAATGTCACGCTTCAAAATATGAATGTCGGTACATTAAAAAATCTAACACTCAATAAAATTTGGATAAATTTAGAGAAGTCGAATGGAAATATGATAAACAGTTTTTCACAGTTTAAAAAAATCCAAATCTTGTAACAATATAGTAGTTAAAATACAATATAAACATACGTCAGTAAAAAATGAATAAAATAAGTTATAAAGTTAACTGGTGTTTTACATTTTATATTTCAATAATCAACTCTTACTAACAGTTTGCAAGTAAGAAGTTGTTCCTAATAGTCAACAATGAGTAATAGAAAAAAGAACAGTTGAAAAATGATAAAATATATCATAACTGTTGTTGTTTCTGGTGTAATGTCACTTGGAGAAACGGGAGATTCTGCAAAAAATGGGTTTTGGAAAATATGGAAAGGTACATGATTTTGAAGTATACTTTCCTATCGCGAAATTCCATGAAGGATTTGAGCAAATTAAGCTGTAAGGAGGATGTACAAATTTTTAAAGATTTTCCCCTCAATTTTTTAAAACAACCTTGTCACAAATATTACCGACGTCTGTGCAATAGAGAACAATGAACGGGGGGGGGGCGAAGAGTGCTGTCNTCAATGTTGTCAAGTATTTTTTCAGTGATTGGAAAACAACAACCTGGAGTGTCACAAATGTTACTTTCTTATGGTAACACGTGTGACTCAATGGTAACATTTGTGACACAAATAACTAAAACCTATTTGTCATTCTCATTTTGAAGTTTTTATTCGTTCACAAATCAATTACATCATATTTTATTCTACACTCTAACACCTGCCAAAATGCAGAGGTGAGAAAAGAAAGCGAGATTCTCAACGAGATGCTGTACACTATACTCGAAGATAAGATATTAAAATGATATTTTTATATTATGTTTGTAACATATTCATGATCTTGTTGTAAAGTAAATAGACACAGAAATCCCTTAAATTGCGGTGAACCTCACCGTCAGATAACAGATTAATTATATTATACTGAATGAAAATGGGAGACGGAACCGAGATTCAAATTCGGGACCTTCAGCTTAACACGCTGATGCATTTACCAATCGAATATCCCGAGTTCGAATCTCGGTTCCGTCTCCCATTTTTATTCAGCCTAACATTATTAAAATAAAAAGGTTTCAACGGTCCTGAGTTCTGTCCTTTATATAAAATCTAGCTTCTTTTGTCACAAATGTACGCAAATATTCTTCATTTTCATTTGTAAGAATTACGAGTCTTTCAACAGAGGTCAACATTAAGCATGATTTGCAATGCATTTTCTGACTCTTAAGAAGTAGTAAGAAGATAGAAAACATGAATGATTGAGAAACAATTTTAACTTTTGATCCACTCCGCGGAGGGCAACCTCCAAACTTTTTGAGAATCACCCATTACACTTATTTATTTCGTATACTCCATGTTTAAATTCATATTCTGTGCTTACCGTATTTGAATGTAAAAGAGACGAATATAGCTGTTATGCATCATTGTTCTATGTTCTCAAACGAGAAGGTAACTGTTACGTTTCGTCGTAGGTTTGCCTTCTACGATACATCAGACGCGCACTTCGACACTTCGCGCGGAATTGATTGAGGTTTCGAGACAAAAGTAATAGTACCGGGCTTTGTTTTATCATTTTCATTTATCGCCCTTGTAGTTCCCTCAAATCAGACACATTTTCTACCCGTTAAGATGTTCATAAGCGTTTATTCCACATCTCACATCGGATTTAATGCACTTTCTTTTATTACGGATTATTAGATTACTTCTAATTATTTTTCTTTGAATTTTCGTCACAGAGAATATTAATGAGCATTCTCCGGCATATATCTTATGATATACTAAGATATAATAACTAAAAGATTTTATTGTTTAATAATTCGACATTCCTAGATGAAATAAAATAATAAATAAAAAATATTTTTTAAAACAATCTTTTATTTAAGCTATGTACTAAAACGAAGAAGATAAGTTAAATTTTTTATTCATAAAATGTTAATAAAAGTGGATACCAATTAATTTTATTGGACAGTGACAGGTTAGTAAGTAGGTACTTGTCGATGTATGTATTTTATTTACTATTCGCGCAACAAGCGTTTTGAAAACAAATAATTCAACAAGAAATATTAAATCATTTTCGGCGGTAAAGATAGTAAGTACGTTTATTTTTATTAGAATCCACTAATGTGAAATACGTATGGAGGTATTAGCATTTGACAATACGTTACTTTAATAAAAACCTTAATTTATCTTATTCGTTTTAGTACATCGCTTAAATAAAAGCTTGTTTCTTTAAAAGGTTATTTATTTATTCTTTTGTTTTATAATTTTTAGCATTAGAGTTTGTTTATTTATTCGTCATAATAATTAATCTTGCTTGTTCATTTCTTATACTTAAAATACCTTTTTTACACACAAACTTGTATTAATATAAATAAATTGCCTGGATGATATAGCATAAATATAAATAGATATGCCTAGATAAATTGCCTAGTGAGATACACCTTCCGATAGCATAAACATCTTCTGAGAAACGATCGTAATGATAAGATAAGAAGTTAAAATGAAAAGCGTAGCTAATGCAATGCGTTGTATGAAAGAAATGGATTGTATTTCAGGGGAAGCTTCCCGGAAATAATTCGCCGCGAGTAATCTTGGCGTTATGAAGAAAAAAACCTTTTTAAAAGTTTTTATTGGGAACAGACATAATATTGTATTAGAGGGTTTGTATATGTGTGGAAATTTCAGTTCCATCGGTTGGGGGAAACTGGTTTAAAATTCAGTTGCAAGTTTTGGCCCAAATATTCGAACTAAAAAATGAAGTCTAGTAAAAGCTTGTAAAAATATGTCTACTTGCACCCTTTATGCTATGTATAATCTCCATTACCTCTCTCTCTCTCTCTTTCTGCGTCTTTTCTCTTTACATACATCGAACTTTTTCAAATCGTTTTCCTTTCATCGTCCTCTCAATATTCCCTTTGCCCGTAATTCATTGACTTTGTGTCCCACTAACTTTGTCTTTTCCACCCCCTCCTGTACGCCGTCACCTCACGTTGGTTGGTCAGCTCCTCCTGATCAAAGAGGATATTTACACATAATGTACTTCGCTCTGCCACCATATCAAACATGTTCCACTCATCTCACGTTCTCTCCCCCGCCACACAAACCACGCTGCGACGTTGCCTCTTCAAGCATCACTCACCTCTTTCGCTTTGATTCCTGTGCTGGGAAGCCTCTCCACATGCGCACCCCAAGGGTTGTACCTGTGACCGATCCATTCTGCAAACCCACCCTCGCAGCGACGTACCTTCTAACGTTCCACATTGGCCTTCAGCGCACTCCATCGCAAGCCCTTCCTAGGTGCTTCTCATTGCGATGCCTGCGGCCAACAGTGTTCTCGTCGTTCGGTGTTATAACGCCTCTCTATCGCCACATACATCAGTGCACGGGTTCCATATTTAGTATTGATACGGAGCTCTACAGTCACCAGTGACGCGCGTCGTCCTGGGAGCGTACCAATCGGGAATATTGAAACCTGCCTCATGGAGCGTATGATCCACTAACGTAGGTGGATATTTGCCAAAGTAGGGCATGCTGTATCCTCGAGGAAAATTTCGACGAGTCAATCAAATAAACCATTTAACCAAAAGAGGTTTATTTAATTCTCGATTTTTGAAACGTCCAACCACTCAGACACAAATTAACGAATCGCGTCATTGTTGGTATATTTAGTGTTGGATAAGAGTAACCTCATATACATCAAACCTTTCAAAGTGTTTGTAATAATAACGTAGTAAAATGAATTTTACACAACAATACATTTACGAATAATCTTGTTCCTATAGTCGTATCGTGTGTTGCATCAAATAGGAGGAAATCTAGCTCATACAAAAATGTATTCCTTAAATGTTCTTTTTTATCTCTCTAAAGTAAATTTGTTTCTTCAGACTGCTCTTTTTCTACTTCAGATTTCAATTCATGATAACCTCATTTAAGAACTCATCCTACACATAATTTTTGAAAAATTGATTTGTTTCCTTACTTAACTGTACAAGCATGATAAATTAAAAGTCGTTTCTATGTTGCTCATTTTTTTATTATTGGTATTATACCAATAATAAAAAAATGAGCAACATAGAAACGACTTTTAATTTATCATGCTTTGATAATGTTGCTAAAGCACCACAATTACCAAGTTAACTGTACAAACCGGAGGATTAGTTCAAAGGCAAAGCGATTGTCTCCCTCCCATATCAGCATACTCCAGCCAGCGAAGCCATTCTCTCGGGCACGGAAATATAGCTCATTGAGAGCACCGACGGGTCATCACATGTCGACGCACGGCGTGATTTGGAAAACTCAATTGGCAGAGATCCCTCTTGTAGATCGTATAAAAAGTACTTAATTAATGAGAACAAAAGCATCGAATCTCGACAAGTACAAACTCACGTGTTTCATCACAATTGCTGAAACTCAAAAAGCCCATTATTTGTTCATGTGACGCTGTTCTTTTGCAAACTTAATTAATTAAATGCCGTTTTGCTGGCGTTTTATTAATGGGAAACAAATTTATTGGCTTCACTTATTGTCTCGACAATTTTCGGAGTGCATAGATTAATTCTGTTTTTTTTTTCAGAATCCATAAACCGTGAATATTTTTATGGCGGTTTTATTAGAACGATGAATGAACCAGCACAGAAAATTAGTACCAGTTATTCACGCGCTAGTAAAAGGTTAAAAAAACACATTTTACAAGGGAGTATAAAAATACCTAGATTTCACAATTCACGAATTTAGTGCAATTAAATAAATTAATACATGAGTATTTTTCATTTTATATCGAAGGCGCAGAAAGTTATGATTGCTACACTAATTCTGGGTTTCTGACTCCAGTCGCAGAAAAAGCCGTGGAATGCAATGAAATTTCATTCATCGTTTTACCTCGTGAAACACATTATACACATGAATCCTTAAACACACCTCTGTATGCAGTCAATAAATCTGTATGCAGTCATACAAATTGTTGAGGTGATATTATACATCAACCATTGTTGACCCAACGTGATATGAAGAAAATGCTACGATAGGAGGAAGATCAAAGTAAACTGGTTCCATGAGTGTATGGCTTAAGTTGAAAAGAATTATGGGTAGCATTATGAACCAGATAATTAACGCATTCAAAATGCGTATTTGTTTCACACGTCGCTAAGGGTCACTTTTTCTACGTAACTAGTATGGTAAAGTGAGAAGCAAATAGTAAGAACAATTGTTATAACACTTCCAAATTAACCATGTGAAGAGTTGCCGTTTTTAGAACATTTTAATTACTGAAGAATAGTGAAAAAGTAAAAACTGAAAGGTTAAATGTATCAAGTGGCTGTCATTCCCATATAACCGGCTCACGAGGGGTTCGATGGGCGTGCATTTCTACGAATGCTGTGGACCCCTCGCAGCGCTTTTGTATGCTTTCTCCCAAATGGGAACAGAGGTGTGTTGTTTTATCGAGAGGATTCAGTTTAAATTAATGCTGATGGCACACGATGAAAAATAAATTAAATCAGGCTATATGTAGCTGAGAGTCCTGGCAATCGCCAGTGGTAAATGTGAAGCAATTACCTACGTTTAAATTTAAACGAGAATCACAAATGAATACCAAGAACATTGTTCATAGAGAGTTGTGTGTGTCATGGTTTATTATGGTCATGAAAAACGAAAATTCAGGAGATTAATGAGAAGCCGGAAATATTTCGTATGTTACTATTAAAGTGTCTTGCAAAAATTGAAAGCAAATGCGTTAGAGAATCTACTAAATATGGCATCCGTTTCATTAACGAACTAAAAATATCGTTTTCAATAATGTCTTCCCAAAGCCGATATGCAAGCACATGACCATAAGAGGAATAAGAGAGTCCCTTCTGCGATATTTCACGTATTGTTTATATTTTTCTCGTTAAAACCATTTTATCCATACGAAATATTATTCTAAAATTTTTAAATAGCCAATTGCGTAAAATAAACAATTGAACTGAAATATATTGTCAATTATCTTGGAAGTTGCCATTCATTAATTTTTGGTGAGAAGTCCAGTCCCGTACCAAATATAAATTTCAGGCAACGGGCCAGCTGATTAGTACCGTTATTTCAGTGTCAATATGCAGCATTATGTTTTAAATATACAGGTTCTATTACATTTTTCATTATTTACATCATATTCCTCACTTGAACCAACTCGAAGGAACAAGTCTAGAAGTCATAATGTGACCTTACAACATACAGTTTAGCTACGAAGTTATTCTTTTTTCGTTTATTTTCCATTAATCTCAGAAACAAGGAATGAAGACGAATAAACCAAATGACATTTAAATATGTTAAAAAAGGTATTAACGCCACTACAGAGCATTTTTCTATAAGAAGGCATGTGATACTTGCGAAACCCTTCCATTTACTGCAGAAACTATAGTATAAATAAATTAGATACAAGGCTTGTGGAAGGTGAGTGGAACTGTAAGGACCAGGAGAAGAAGCGGAGTTGCCACTTCGCTGTCTGGCACGCTCTGTCACCCAGCAGAGCTGCCTCCACTCTTTCTCTGAGAGAAGGTAAGCCGAAAGAGAATGGAGGCGACTATGCCAAGCGACTGACCATTATGAGAAGTTACTATTACAACGCAGAGCCAATACTATTACAATCCCTCGTTACTAATTGGACGAGGCCCGTGACGAACATCTAGCTCCCCCAACCACTGAATGGGCAACACTCCCTTTCCTAATTTAATTCAACTATAGTACTCTTGCATTCCGAGGCTTCTCCTGAGGTTCCTTAATCCCATTAATTTAAAAGTAACGGAGGATCAGCTCATTGTTCGATTCCATTGGTATTTTCCCACCTAACAGCCTATGGACGTGCTGTTGGTTTTCCCTTCCCTTAGCCTTTGGGGATCCCTCCCCCTCCTACAAGGCAGCAGGTGGTAAGGAAATAGGAATGGTTGGGGAAGATAGGTCGTTGTGGAACACACTTCGTCTGATACCTCGGCAAAGACCTGTCCGGCTTGGGTGGCCCTGCTGGCTTTCAAAATTCGAGATAAGTTGATAAGGCTGACCAAACTAACGATGTAGAATACAACAGGGTTAGTAAGAGTGCAGTCAGTGGTCACGGACTCCTTCCCAATAAGTAAAGGTATGAAACAAGGAGATAGATTAGCACCTATGCTTTTCAATTTAGCTCTAAAAAAAGTCATTAGGCAATTGGATATTGATCCAACGATCACTATCATTAATAGAATGACTCAAATTATAGAACATGCAGGTGATCTATGCATACTAAGCAGAAGCCGAAAAGATGTCAATGAGCAGTATATTATATTAGAGGCAGCAGCAGAGGGAATGGGTCTAGAAGTAAACATAAATAAAACAAAAGCTATGATACTGACACGAAAGAACCATAAATTTGAACAATATTCCATTGGTAACATATATGTAAAGGAAGTCTCTTCGTTCAAATACTTAGGTACAGAGATCACCAATAATAATGATGAAGCAGCCGAGATTAAAAAGAGAGTGTTTCTCGCAAACCAAACCTACATTGCTTTGCCGACTTTATTAAGAACTAAATTAATTGGTCGAAGAAGCAAAATAAAGATCTATAAAACACTTATACGACCAGTATTAACGTATGGATGCAAGACCTGGATTCTGGGAGAAAACTCGAAAGAAAAGTTATTGGTATTTGAAAGAATAATCTTATGAAGGTTATTTGGGCCAATACAAGAAGGGGAAATTTGGCGGATAAGATACAATAGTGAATTAACGGACATGTTCAAGGAATATAATGTAGTTGAATACATACAATTCCAAAGAGTAAGATGGGCTGGACATGTACAAACAATGTCTGTTCATAGAATACCAAAGAACGCACACAGAAAGAATACATAAGAAGATACCGAGGGAAAAACCTAAAAACAGATGGGAGGATGCAGTTCGGAAGGATGCTTGGGATTTGCTACAACTGAGAGATGGGAAGAGGAAGGCAGAGGATCGAGAATTTTGGAGGCGACGAATAGAGGAGGCCTTGGCTCGCACTTCGCTGTAGCGCCACAGAAGAAGAACATAGTACTCTTGAGATGCACTGCATGACAGAACTTCTATTCCATAGCATTCCGATTTTGAAGCATATTTATGATATTTTCTTTGCTGTCATTATTTATTCACATTAAGTACCATAGGAATAGTGAACCATAGAATTACCTTAAGGGAGAAGTCACTGCGTCGGTTCTTGAAACTTATCACCCACAAACACAAAACTCCATCAAAGTAGACGATTTCAGGTAGATTTTGACTAGAGTACTTACAACTGGGAGCTTCGGCGACGTGAACGTCGGTCGTCCTCGATGCCCAAGGAAGTGGAAGGCGGTCCGCCGCTGTCTGGAGACATGGGTGCAACGGTGGACTCGTAACCTGCTGAGAAAACTCCACACTTCATAATCTCGCAAAGACAATACTATAAAATATATCATAAAATGTTAAAAACTAAATAAATGCATTGTTTGAGGCTTACTGTAGACATTTAAAAATTTGTACAATTTATGTCCATTCATGCATTTCAAATTTCAATCATTCTTGTTCACTTATACACAATAAAGAAGGAAAATGGGCATCTCTCTATTATACTAATTGTAATGTAAATTGGTAATGAGGAAAGAGTCTAAAGATCACGTGAAAATCGGAGAGCCAATAACAGTTTTGCGAGATTGCCGAACCTTGTGCACCTGGGTGGGTCGCCAGGTCCCCGGCTACGCCGCCTACTTCTACAGCAGACATGACGACGCCTTCGATATTGGCTTGACCTAGACTAGATATTACTATGATGATATCGTTCACAACATAATTGTGGTATAGTCGGTTAGCTTTTTTTTTCTTTTTGTGTGTGTATGGGGGGCTTTAGGGCTCGCCGGATGGCTTGTTTACCCATTCCAGGTTGCACCCAGATTCCTAAGGAATAGGTTCGAAAGATGTTGGTGTTCTCACAACACCTTTCGTAGAATGTGGGCAGTTCCCAACAGTGCCACATCTTGCGCTTGCCGTCTTCTGAATTGCCAGACAGTTTTGACAACTTCTTGTTAATATTTTGAGGAATCGGGCCCAAGACTCCAATTACAATTGGACTTCTGTCATTACTCATCCCTCCAACCTCAATTGAAAAATTATTGTATTTTAAATTATACTCTGCTTCCTTCGAAATTACACTCTGGCCACACGAAATAGTGACGACTGCAACCTGGCAAGATTTGTTATCAAAATTCCGGATGCCCGGTTTATTTGCCAGTATCGTGCGATCAGTGTGCATTTGCTGATCAAACAAAATAATATATCCTCCAATAGAAGTCACCGGTCTTGGTGCATGCTTATACCACTTGGGACTTAAGTTCGGAACTTTAAGCGCTATGCATATTTTCCACTGTTTGGAATTATTATTGTCATCATTATTAACATTAATATTATTATTACTACTATTATCATTAATATTGTTATTACTATTATTATCATTAATATTATTATTATTGGTTTTTGTGTTTCTATCTCGGTCCATACCGGTTCATCATCAATTGTGGGATAAGTTCGATGCAGCCGTTCACTTCACAGCTCTAACGATGTTCTAGCTGGATGAAATTTCAAATCCCAGTTTACTACCCACTCCCTAAAGGGTTAGCATGTGGATTGTGCCAGAGCGATCTCTTGTATTTCCCAATCTTTTGGTTTGTCTTGTATGGAATCTAAATGTGTCTTTATATTTACCGAAAGTGGGCCAAGTGAACCTATAATGACCCCCACATCCTACTAATTTGGATAACTAAATCTTTATATTTCAGCAGCTTCTCTGCTTCTTTCTGCGCTTAATTTTTATTAGTTGGCACTGCTACATCAATCAGCGAGCAGGTTCTGTTTTTCAGACTCATCATAACAATGCTGGGGTCGAAACGTGGCGTAGTGCCTAGTATACTCGCCTTCTACCTATGGTAACGCAGGTTCAAACCCTGTCCGATCCAAGTAGAATTCGCGGCGGTGGACGAAGCGGTGGACGAAGCGGTGTTCTTGGAAATATTATATCCACCTCTGCTTTAGGGTCCTTGATCGGAATTTAGTGGAGGATTCCCTTGCTTACTTCCGGAGAGTAAATCAGTTTGTCCTTCATGTGGTCATACGCAGTTTTTTTACAATAATTGTGAATACGTATACACTACAAACACGTCAGGGATCCCCTAGGATTCAACTGAATTCTAGAGGATATATGTCAGATTTAATTTTGTTTTAACGATTGTAATATTTAACCAAAAGAATTAACTAGTAAGGAGGTCCTTGAGAATGCACACCAATAAAATCACAATTTCATACTAGTCGACGTTTCGCCAAATTTACTGTCTTCCTCAGAGCTTGTACTCCCTTACAAAATATACCATACTTCATATATAATCCTCCTTTCCTCGATCGAAGTTTTCGCAATATAGGTCACATATAAACTCCCGCATTGAAAACTTTTCTTAAGTTGTAGTGCTGTAAATTGTACGGTTATACAGTAAAACTGAGCCGGATAAATTGGAGATCAAGAGGAGGGTGGTTAAACGAGGTTGTCGCCGCGGTAGAGGAGCAATAACGTTTTCCGTATTGTAGTATTTGTTAATGGGGAATGTAGCGTGCTATTGAAGCTTATCTACATGGAGCGAGAGAAGGTAGGAGTTGGGTGGTAGATTTTGTTAGTAGGGGCCGGTTAGCTGGGGTTACCAACAACGTGGTTCATATGGAGGGGTTAGTAGAAGTAGTTAGTAATAGTTAGTGTCTAGGGCGAGGTGGATAGAGGAAGGGTGGTTCGCTTTCAGTTTTCACAGTTGCTATAGGAACTGGGACATTAATGTGAAAAGCTACAAATTTGTTCTGTCCTCACTCTGGGAATTGAACTCGGGATGACTTGGTGATGAGCCAGAACACTACCTGAGCCATCAGAGGGGATAGGAGTAATGGCCTCAGAATATTATGATTCTTATCTTGGAATATTATGGATCTGGGCGTACGCGCATTTCTCCCAACTAAGGTTCGCAAGGGGAAGACTAGCAACGTTGAGCGTTCTAGGAGCAATAGACCTCAGTACACTCAGACCGTTGCTGCAGACTTCCCCTTCCGAACCTTAGTTGGAAGAAATTCGCGAACGCCTGGATCTATAATATTCCAAGGATGCTGAGCAAACGTTTTCTTTCGTATTATTAAGACACGTATTTCTTTTCAAGTCTGTATGATCTAACGTTTTATCAGAAACTAATTCGCTAAATAATTACTAATGTTTAAAATCACATGACTTTAAATATTAATGGAAGCAAAAAGAATTTAATGAAATAATCGAGTGAACAAATCCATACCGTATGTCTTGCTGATCACAACAGTGCTTTTGTTCGTGTGTAACGCAAATAATGTGTTGCACTCTCCAAAGATGCATATAAGCTGGAAACAAGTATTTCCAGAAAAATAATTCTTCAAACGAGAATATTTCTAAAAAGTTTAAACGCTCAAATTAAGTGTTTTCGTTATTTACTGTTATTTTGATGTGGTCAGGACAAATTTCTAAAGAGGAGTCGCTATTTTTCTTTTTCTTGGGGCTTTAGGGCTCGTCGACGAGTCACTATTGTTGCCAACGGTTGACAAAAGAAAAGACAAAGCTAGAGCATCCATTCTTCAACTGTTCCACCTTCGAAACTAAACCTTAATTACGTTGCCGACCGTGGCACTTCAAAGGTCAGTGATGAGCGTGAATGATGCTTAAGTGATTTAAAAAAGAAAAAAGAAAAAGTCACCAAACCGCTTCAGAAAATTTTCATCTTTTTTTATTGTTTCTAGTACTATTGGAAAGTTAAAGAAACCTATTTCAAAACGTTTACCAGATCTGGTTACAAAATGGTGTCAGTTTTTGGCGTTTGTGCGTGTTTACTTTTACTTAAGATTGCTTTGGCCTAGACACATCAAACAAGAGTATATGGGTCAATACATTCTAGGCTACATTTCATTTATAACAATACATACTATTTGATTTATAGTTGAATACACAATATTTGATTTACTTAGTTACCTGTGTCTCGTTTATTTTAAATTAGAAATTTGAAAATTAACAAAATTGTATTTTCAATAGTAATTTTCTAAAAGAAGGGATTAAGTCTCAGACTTAACTTTTCTTGCGCTTATTCATGTGTATATATAATCTACGTGTATGTATATACAACTAAATTTTTGAGAAGACCCCTTTTTATGTTACGACGTTCCAAAAATATAACTTTTTCAATTTTTCCCTTTTTTGAAGGCTTGCAACACTGTTGGAGGACCAAGAAAAATTTGATATTTATACAGTTTAAATGTCTCTATTATAGTAAAATACATTCAAAATTACAATTTTGAGATTCAAAGATATTATTTCCAAATTGTACTAACATTTTTCGCCTTAGTATACATAAATAGTCAACTTGAAACCTCCAGAATACCAACGATGTGCGATTTAAATAATTAATTATATAATCGCTATATAAATAATTAATTCACAAGTCATAATAAAGTATAATAAATACGATATATTTTACTGGTTTTCTGAACTTAATAAATTCTTCAAACCCGATTTTTTTTTCGAACTTGCTGAAACGAGTTTTCGATTAGAAGTGTAATCTATGAACTTTTACGAACGTAGGATATAAATGTAAGGGTACGCATTTAAACGTTGGAACATACTTTGTGTAATCCAACCGATATAATTCATTCTTTTTTATCTTCAAATTGATTAAAAACTTGTATTTCAGTTCATTTCCATTTTAAATTAAGATTGAGCGTATTTATTTGAAATTTTTATTTAACATGAAATTACTCCAAATCTATTTTATATTTTATAATGTTCGCGTGCAGTAAACGCGAAATAATAAAATAGATGAAAAACTAATCATTATAATTCTACACTCATAAGATTTTAAAAGTTTAGGGTCCATTTTATTGTGACATGCCAAAATATTATTTACTTGTTTTGTTCACCAAAGAACATTTTTATGTTAAAACATAAAAAATGCTTCTCAGAAAAATTAATTCCCAAATTATACCATCATCGATATTTTAAATTATTAGCGAAATATACTCTTAAATATAAAATTTGCATTAGTTAACATTTTATTAAAATTATTTCATAACTGTTGAAGATATTGTAATTCAACTAAAATATTTCTTTCTGCGAATTTTGATAAGTTTGTAAAAAAAAATTAGTTAATGTTATTCATGTAAATAGTATACAAAAGATTTGCAAATTCAACAAAACATGTAAAAATAAACATCTTAGTTTATATGATTTTAGACCGGAATTTTTAATGAAATGAACAGAAAGGAACAATAAAATCTTTCAGCGAATTCTATGGTGGTCGATTTTTCTGGCCGATTATACACAGAATGAACCATATTCTATGGAAAAATGTGAATTTTCAAGTAAAAATATTTCTATATTTCAAATATGCCCATTTAGAATTTTATCAATGATTTTCAATATTAATGGCAACAAATTTTCATAATTTATATAAATGCCCAAAAATAATTCAAAAGTTTTGTGGAATAGAGTTTTAAGTTACATCACAATGCGTTCTACTGTTAGAGTATGTAATATAATACCAAAATGTATTGAGTTGATCTCCAAAATGCCCAAATTTATGTCTGAAGATAAGCAACTAAGTTGATACAAAGAGTTTCGTGAACATGCTTAATGAACAAAATAGAAATGGTAGCGAATGGAAAAAAATAATATATTTCATTAAAGAGTATGTGTACTATTTTTGACTTAACAACTAAAATGCCAAATATGGAAAAACAATACAAATATATCGTAAAACAAGAAGAAAAATGTGGATAAAAAATTGCTTCTTTTAGCTAATATAATATTAATAATCAATTAACAAAGAGGTTAGAAACAAAAAGCATATTTTCTGAATGAAGATACTCTGGGAGTATTCGTTCAAGTTCTCGGAAAATTACAGAGGTTCCACCAGAACTGTAACAATATTACGACCAATAATTCTAATGAACTGAATTTCAAATGAGTTACCTAAAATTATTTCATAAAAACTCTAATAAATATATAATCAAAATAGAATGACATTAGCTTAACAAATTTGTCGAGTTAAATATGCTTGCTGTGGAATGTTTCACTTAATTTAATTACAACAAATATTATTGTAAAAAGTATGGATATTTAGAACAATTAAAATATAAAGGAAAGTGAAAACAAATTTATTTGGATAAATAAATTCATTGAATTTCACGACACAAATCAAAATTGACATTCTAAACCAATTTCACTCTTAGTGACCAATAAGAAACGAAATTCATGGTGAAAGTACGCTGTCTTTTTCACATGACTATAAATCTAAATATCAAACAAAAGTTATTGAAAACGCTGATCAGAGTACCCTGCCAAATCTGCCTTGATCGATATTCGAACTCAGACTTGAAATTAGATACGTAACTCACGTCGGTAAAGTTAGCACCCCCACTTTATCTCCCACCCTCCATTTTTTGTTTCATAATTTTAGACTAATTATGGACAATTACTAAAAAAAATTGGAGCAGCACCTTAGCCTCGTAAAGAAAAAATCAAACGAGGGGGTGCTAACATTTGCTCAAGCTAGCACCACCATCCCACAAAAACCTCAAACAAATCAATTTCAACGACGCGATAATTTTAGACAATCTATAGACAACCCGATAACATTACTTTTAGCAAAAAAAAACCTTTATTTACACCATCCAGAAACAATAATGTTTATCAGTCATTAATATAAGTGGTAAAAAAACAACCTCAATAAATCGCCTCAAAATGCATGTCGTAATTTTGGACTCCTTTTACTCTAAACGATGATATAGTTATCAACAAAAAATTCCATCATTAATGCCCTCTAAGAACAAACATATTATAAACAATATAAGAACCAAAAAATAAACTTCACGAAATCGCCCAAAAATACTTGAAATAATTTTGGACTACTTTTAGACTACACATTAATACAATTATCAACGAAACATTCCATCTTTAACACCATCCAGAAGCATACATGTTATTAACAATTAGAGGACAAAAAAAATCAACTTCATGAAACCGCCGAAAGATGCCTGAAATAATTTTGAACTGCTTTTACACTGCATATTGATGAAACAAAATGTACCAATTTTTGCACCATCCAGCAGCAGAATTGTTATTAACAATTAGAAGATAAAAAATTAACTACATGAAAGCACCGAGAAAAATGGAAATAATTTTGGACCACTCTTAGACTACAAGTTGACGTAATTATAAAACAGAAATTCTATCTTTTACATCATTCAGATGCAAAATTGTTATTAATAATTAAATGTCACAAAAATAAACTTCATAAAATCGCCGAAAAACACACGAAATAATTTTGAACTACTTTTAGATTACATGTTGATTTTATTATAAAACAGATATTCTATACTTTTCAACATAAAGAAGCAAAATTGTTATTAACAATTCGAGGAAAAGAAAATTAATGAAACCGCCGAAAAACACTTAAAATAGTTTTGTACTACTTTTAAACTACATGTTTATGTAAGTATAAAACACAAATTCCATTTTTTTCACCATAATCAAGCACAAATGTTATTAACAATTAGAGGACAAAAAATCAACTCATGAAACCATTTAAGTCACTCGAAATAATTTTGGATTGTTTGTAGACTACACGTTGGTGTAATACAATAACACCCGAAAGCACATGAAATAATTTTGGACTCCTTTTAGACTACATGTTGATGTTGAATTGTTAAACAGAATTTCCATCTTTTAGACCATCGATAAGCAAAAATATTATTAACAATTGGAGGACAAAAATCAACCTTATGAACCCGCCGAAAAACTCTCGAAATAATTTTGGACTAATTTTAGGCTATCCGTTGATGTAATATTCAACCAAGGCAGAGTATAATTGATTCGACTCTGTATCATATTGGTATTATATCTTATTGTTCGGTTCAATCACTTTGCGTTTGGCACATTAATAACATTGGTTGCACTGATTGATTTGTTCTTACTCTTGTTACTCTTGTTGGGTTTAAGTCATCAGTTTAAATGCTCTATTTCTTCTGCGTACGTAAGTTGTAAAATGTCCAATATGGTTTTTTATCACTAGGATTGCTGATTTGCCAGGAATAAAATTTATGAAACCTTTTAAAAGGAAGTCGTCCTGGAAAAGATGTAGTTCCTCTATCAATTTATTGATTTGAATGCTGTATGGTGTGTAGCCCTGATGAGTGATATCTATTGTAATAAAATGACCTATAAAATATTAATAATTTTTATTGATTGTCACACCTAATGATTTATACTATTTTATTTATAAATGTGGACCAAATATTTTCCTATCGTTTACTCAGAATGTCACGTACAATGCTGTGACACTAGTTTACAATTTCATTTTGTGCAACAATGTCATATTTGTGAATGTGGAAATTTATGAAATTTCCGCGCAGCCGAAAGCCTGATTCATAGTTCTCTCTTAGTGAGAACGCTTTGGATATTTTTCGTATGAAGGCAAAAAGTAGTTTTTCTTAATATCTGTTCGATTAGCAGAAATTATCTTCCCTTGGGAATAATACGGCGTTGTCAGCAAAACTACTACATTTACGCCGATTAAACGTGTGGGAAGTATTACTTTTGGTGTATGTCATAAAAAATTTATACATGAGTTGAATAATTTATTTCAATATTTATTTTTCTAATCTATGCATTTACCTAATCTCTGGAGTTTCGTATATGAATTTCCTGTACAGTTTTTATTCCGGTAAGGTTTTGTAGTAACGTCATGAAAAATGAGTTTAGTGACTCTTGGTTGAATTTGTTCGTTTTCATCTGTTCCTTGTGAACAATTATTAAAGTCTGGTTGTAGTCGGAAACATCCACCTGCTGCATAAGTATTATTGAATTGTTTTTACTGTTAAAGAAAAAGGCAAAAATAGTTAATTTTGATTCTCCATAAAATTTCTCGATGCAAAGTAAGATGACTGGAAGTATAGTAGAACTCGTGTGGACTACTCGTACTCCTATTGTAGAGAGTTTCTGTTTCCCTGCATCTAGGAGTTTTTTATCTAAGAGGATTCTGTTTCAATGTATCTTGTATCTTAAACCGTCGTCTACAAACAATTTTTAAACTCTGTTTTGAAAATAAACAACCGTGCCTCGGATTCTTCTGTCGTGTATTCCTCTCTGTTATCTCCGGATGACGAAGGGTCATTACGATGAAGGATTATCATCCGGATGACGAAAGTTACTAAAGTGGAGAGTTCTGTCATATACACCTTAAGTTTTGTTGCGTCAATTACTTTACATTATTAATCTAATTTGTTTTGATACTTGAATTTCTAAACAGTTCAAAAAATATGTGCTAATTATTTTTAAAAATCTGCACTATACATAAAATATCGAACTTTTATTTTATTTCATATTTTCGTCAAATATCTTTCGCTTAAGAGGCTCCTCAATTAATTGTAGAAATAAAATTAGAGAAAAAGAAGAGTTAATATGCAAAATGTTATTTGGATAACAATACTAATACGTGTGAGTGCACGTACTCAAATATTTAATCAATTATCACAGTCTAAAAGTAGTCCAAAAATATTTCAAGTGCTTTTCAGTGCTTTCATGAAGTTGTTTTCTTTGTTCTATAAACGTTAATAAGAATTGTGCTTCTGTATGGTCTAAAAGATGGAAATTCGGTTTGACAATTCAATATCAACGTGTAGTCTAAAAGTAGACCAAAATTATTCCATGTGTTTTTGGGCGATTTCGTGGTTTATATTTTGGTTCTTATATTGTTCATAATATTTTGTTCCTGAAGGGCATAAATGATCGATTTTTTGCTGGAAATTACATCAGCGTTCAGTGTAGGAGTCCAAAATTACGACAAGCATTTTGAGGCGATTTCTTAAGGTTGTTATTTTTACCACTAATATTTAATGTACTGATAAACATTATTGTTCCTGGATAGTATAAATAAAGGTTTTTTTGACTAAAAGTAAAGTTATCGCGTTGTCTATAATTATTGCAGAGTTGAATTTGATTTGTCTGAGGTTTTTGTGAGGTGGGAGTACTAGCTTGAACTAGAGTTAGCACCCTACTTTTGATTCTTCGTTCACGAGTGCTGTTCCAAATGTATTTTTTATTGTCCAAAATTGTCCACAACTAGTCTAAAATTATGAAACAAAAATGGGGGTGGGGGATAAACGACTCAGCCTCAGAAAACAATGATTACAGAAAAAATATGTAACAATAAGTCAAATTATTACATAATCGTACGTTTGATTTTTTCTTCATTGTAGGAGAAAATGTACCGCGCAGTTTTAACAATTTTGTGAATAAATAAATAATAAATAAAGTTTATTGTCAAAAAAGCAGTTACATACTGCGTATGACCACGTGGAGAATAATAAACTAATGTACTCTCAGGAAGCAAGCAAGGGACCATCCAATCAATTCCCATCAAGGGCCCGAAGGCAGAGGCGGATTTAACATTTCAAAATACTCCAAACGATAAAAAATATTTCAACACGTGTTACAGAATTAACAAATACCAACAAATATTGTACTTAATAAGTCACAGAAAAGTCATTTCACAAGTACATATTATTATGAAACTACAAATCATTCGGAAAATATTGTTGATAATTCGTAACTATTAAATAACACTAAATTCGCTAAAAATTATTACAATTGATGCCGCCCCTAGGCAAGAGCCTAGCGAGTTTTAATTTTAAAAAATCCACTTCTACCCGAAGGAAAACCGGAGAAAGACCCGGGCCAGGATAGGGGTACAAAATTAATGCACACAACTGTGCCAGGGTTGAATACATATACAACTAAATTTATGTGAATAATAAGACACAATACAATTATGCAGGAAAATAGTTTTGAAATTGTAGTAAGATATTTTGAAAGCACTACAACAATGGCGTGATAAAGTACAAGACGACTTTAATTTTTATTAAAATCAATAAATTCATTAACAGTATAGAAGCACTGGTGCGGTAGGTAGCTTTTAACCGCAGATTTGATGAGATTCAATTTAATAATATCTTTTAAATTTTTGGGAAGGGAATTATATGGAACGCTTCCCGAATAATACGGCCCTTTAATGCAAAGTGCGGTTGACACTCTCGGACAATGAGTATTATTCCTATTGCGAGTATTGTGTTCGTGAACGAGACTGTTTCGCATGAAGTAAGGTTGGCACTACAGTAATTCGGTCTTAACATACACGACAGTTTCATAAATATAAATGCAAAGAAGTGTTAAGATTCCTTAAATAAAGGTTTACAAGAGATTCGGGGGTGAGATTTACAAATTATCCGAACAATCTTCTTTTGAATTCTTTAAGTTTGGACGCTCTGCCCGGAATTGCCCCAGAAGATGACGCCTATCGTAAATGGAAGTAAAAATTTGCAAAATATACGCAACGGGAAATATGTGGACTAACAATATTAACTAAGATTCGTAATGCGTAACACAATTTACTTAATTTGGAATTAATGTAGTCAACGTGACAATTCCATTTGAGGTTGTCTTGGATATGGAGACCTAAAATCTTTGTTTTAGTAGCAGTTTTTAATGGTGTTCCGTTTAAAAAGAGAAACTTGGGGTAAATATTTTGTGACACTATTGTGAGATGACATAGACACTGTTTTGTCAGTGTTTACAATGAAGCAATTTGCATGTTACCAAGCCGAGAGGTTAGACAAAATTTTTTTGTGCGTTGGCGTGTTTAGACAGTAAATTAGTGTCATCAGCAAAAATGACCATTTTGCAATCTGATTTGAAAGACGACATGTCGTTCACATAGAACAAAAATAGTATAGGGTCGAGAATTGAACCTAGGGGAACTCCGCGAGTAAGTGGCTTTGTTTCTGAAAGGCAATACTGAAGTACTTTATTTTTAGTATATGATATTTCGACCTGTTGGTATCTATTTTTTAAATAGGAAGTCAGCTATTGATGCTCAAGTCCACAAATGCCTAAAGAATGCAATTTGGAAAGGAGAATTTCGTGATCAATGACATCATATGCTTTAGATAAATCAAGAAAAACAGCTTGAGGATTTTTTCCATGGCCAAGAGAAGCGGTAACACCGTTTAAGAAAGAAAATTTGGAGCTGGTGGTGGAAGATAAGAGCAGGAAATTCTACTCGAATACTATTTAAGTGACTTTCCCGGACATTAACGTCCGGGGCGTTATCATCAAAACAAACCACAATGTACTCCATTTCATCAGGTCTTGAATGCGTGGTGGAACTTTGTAGTAAGAAAGTATTTGGAATAGAGATATATTAATTTATTAATTTTCATATAACTGTTATTGCATATTTCCACGTTATTAACTTCTTTGTGAAAGATTGTTCATAACAATGAAAATTTCAAACTTTCTCTTTTATGTATTTATTTTATTTTACAGTTTCGATTATTTTACTTTGTTCGTTTAGGAGCTCTTCTAGCAGAATATCTGTCATCTGAGCAAAAATGACAATTTCCTACCACAAAATTGCGGAAATTTTAAGAAAATGTCTCCACGAAAAATTTCGAATACCACTACAAAGACAGATTTTATTAGGAACTATTCTGACCAGTGACGTACACTAACGTTAATATTCGGGGTGGGGAGGAGATCTCATACCTTAATAATCAAAGGATTACGGTCATTTAATACTATTTTAAAATACTCTGTTAATTACTCCTTTTTTTAAATGTACAGTAAATAACTAGTTGAGTGTTTTGAGATCAGTTAATGGTTCATATTTATTACAAAATATAACAAATATAATTTACTAACAAAAAGTTAAAAACCGCATATGATCATGAGGAGAACAATATGGTTCCTTATGCTCCGTAAAATAGTCAGAAACCTTCCCATGAATTCCGATACAAATTAAAACAAAACAAGTAAAATATTCTTCATTAGAGGTGAAAGTACTATTATTTCTCTTCACATAAAATTCTTTATTTTGGGGGATTTACGAGTCGTGGTGTGAGGTGGGATGGGGTGGGACCTAGCGGGGTTAAACAAAAACCTTACCCTACGGGGTCATGGTGGTTTTACCCCTCTAGTATGTATTCTCCCCCTTCCACACACACAGATATCGAACAGATAACTCGTACAGAAGTTAAATAAATTTAAAAAGTAGTTTCAAAATGCATATAACCACGTGGGGGATAATCAACTAAGTTACTCTCCGGAAACAAACAAGGGACTATCTGTGGTCTAAGGGCAGTGGCGGATTTAATACTTATAGACATATTTACCACCACTATATTACTTATAAAAATGATAGCTTACCACCTCGGAAGGACGGGCGGCGTGCTTGCTGCACTGCACTCAGAGTTGCCTCTTCCTGGTCCCCGCCGTTGTAGCGTCCGCCCTGAGCTTGACTGACGCAGGTCTGCACAACCTGCTGACGAGATGCTGCCGCAGTCGCCATCGCGACGGACGAGCCGCACACGTCGACGCCGCTGCCGCGCACAGCATATACGTCGTAGGCGGATGCTCGCCGGGGCAAAGCCACAGGCAACCCTGTGCAGGCACATGCCATGCGCGCAAGATAACACGCTTGCATGGAAATTTTCGTAGTAAACTAGAGACGTCACAGAAGTGATGGCATCATTTTGAGCGCACTCCGCCATGTTGGTTGGCCTCAAAATACTGTTACAGTAGAGCGTCGATTATTCGAACTAATGTCAGGTATGTTTATTATACTGACTTTAATTGAATTTGATTGAATTTAATAAAAAAACAATTCGGATAGAAAATTTCACTTAATTAGGTGGTTGCTTTCTTCATAGAAGTTCACGGAAAAAATAATTTGAGAGAAAATGCTAACCTTTAATGACAACATCGACATCGACGCGTTAGATTTTGTGATTTTTCTTTTCCCTGATGCGGAGTTGGGATAATTTTACATTCGGATAACTGACGCTCTACCGTATAATTTTGTTGTGCATGGTGTTCTTAGGAGAGAAATTATTTTGCATTAGTGATTTAGAGTGGTTTAAAGGAAAATAAATATTAATGACCACTAATTTGTGTGATTCTGTTAGCAAAATTTTCTTGACATACATTTAGAAAAAAAACAATATGAATGTTAATTCTGTCTTAATGAACTTCAATTTACGTGGTCGTAATGGAAAATACATTCATATATGTCATATGATTATAAGCATATATATTATATGTTGAAGCGAAATACCACTGACTGACTACAGAGACTACAAACTTGAAATTTGGCTGATAGGTTTCTTTTAGAGTGTAGACATCCGCTCTAATGGGGGTTGGAAAGTTTATGTACGTATCCCACCATAAATATAGTGTCTGGAGCAATTTCAACCAAGATCTGAAGAAGTGAACAACACACCTGGAGGCGGGGTTGGGAAGATTGTGACGTAAACTTATCGATGTACGCTAAGAAATTATATTACGAAAATCCACACCTAAGAGAGTGAAATGGGAAACTGGTGTTTTGTAAAATATTTTTCTCAATTACATCAGTGAACATAAGGGACACACACCAATACTATCAAACCTCCAAAATTAAAGGATAACATTCTCACTTGAAATCAACGGGAAAGTGAGAAAGAATAAACTTGCAGACATATTATAAGATACATCTGAGCAAAGCCACGAGAACTCAGTAATACATATATATATATATATATATATATATATATATATATATATATATATATATATATATATATATATATATATATATATATATANTTATTTAAATGGGAAATAGGAATTTGCGATGAAGCACCTTTTAGTATTAATACTAAGAGTTCAAATTTTAACAACCTTCTTTGTTTACCTTCCCGTAAATGTAGAAAGTGGTTACAAGTGAAAAAGAATTTGCAAAAAAATTACACTCCCTAAAATATATGTGTGAGAAAAGTTTATGAAAAATAGAAAAGAAAACACATAAAAGTCACTCACAAATTGGACGAANAAATAGAAAAGAAAACACATAAAAGTCACTCACAAATTGGACGAAGCAGTATTGGCGTCCAGCCTTCCTCAGACACAGAGAAAAATCTTTTACAATACGATTTTTTGTATATGTAATAATATTTCAAAGTTAAATCGGTAAGTTTTTATAACATTCTTCACTATATTTTAAGAGGATTTATTAAAAAAAATAATGTCCTTCATATTTTACGATTCTATTAATTTCAGTTACAATTAAATGGCCTTGAAGAAACAACTGTATACGATAACTAATATTGTATGTTCGAGTACAAAAATTCAAAGCATTTACTCATACAGTATTCTATAGTATGGAGCTACGTCCTTGCTATCGATATGGTAGAATGTGAGAATGTGCACAGTCGGTACAGATATCAAGTCAACCCTAGTTTATAGGTCTATAGAAAAATAAATGTAATGTATTTATAACTCTGCAAGAGAAAAAAAATACAAGAACGTTTCATTAAAAATCTCAATTCAAAATCATTTTCAATGAATGCTTTTTCAGAATTAGGTAGACGTAAACTGTTGGTCGCCTTGTGATTGCATGGTATCTAATAATGATATTATAAAACATGCAATGTAACAGTGTATTTAATATCAATCTGAATTTACAATGTGAATTAAAGCGTACAGAGTAAAATTGTTATGTAATTGGATTTTCGTCAGGCCTTTTAGTAATTTCTACGTTGAACGCTCCTCTCAGGTACAGTTTGACCGATCTATCTGCATGCGTGGACCTGATGAAAACCCAATTGTCCCACTGAAAACTCAATTGTCCTACTGAAAACTCAATTGTGAGGGAGTAATTTTTGTTGAGAGCACTCTAATTAACCTGAACCTTAGTTCTCTTTCGATTGTCGAAAATATTTTACAATTACACCTATTTGGAGAGTTGCGTTTTTAGTTTAATAGTAAGAAAGATGTGTTTCGAGTTCCATATTACTCATAGATTACGTGTATATACCTTTCTTTGCATTATCGTGTATTTTTAAAGTAAAATGGTTACCATTGATCTGTGTAGTGAACCAAATAAGAGCACTAAACTAGCTCAAAAAATTGTATTTATTTTTCAATTACTCACGATTTAAAAAATTATCATAAATTATTAAAAAACAAAACAATACTCGTTTCGGTGCTTTCGGTGTTAGCACAACATTTTTAACGTGGAAAAAACATTATAGGATAGTTTTCATTTCGTTCCTAGAAGTTGGTGCCGGTGATTATATGCAGGGTCGAAATTCGACACACGCGTTCTACACGAAACTTCTGATAACTTTACGAAACGTTACATTTTTCGAAATTATATTTACATTTTTAAATTTATTTTCAAAAACTTTCTTAGTAACAGTCGTGGAGCGTAGAAACCCTGCCTGTCTTCCTGTCCTAATGTCCTCTCATCACTCCAGAAACACTTATCCAATTTACGTGATTAATTTTCTAATTCAAAATTATGTTCTCTGGAAAGGTTTCAGGACAAGGTTTAACCTAAATTAACAACATAAAAGTATTACAAATACTTCAACTTAAGAGAGTAATTTTTGTACATTTAAGAAAAATGAAAACTGTCTGTAAATCGTAAAATTTGGACGAATAGTTTAGATTTTACAAGCGTGTTGGTGAACTTGCGTCACACAGCCGCCGCTGCGGCCACCGCCGTTGTGCGTTTGCTCAGGAGGACCGTGCATTCAATATTCGTGACACCCGGAGTATGGTGATGCAAATATTTTAATATTAAAAATTATAACCAAACACTTTGGTATTGAGGGAATTTGTAACAGTGTTCAACCATCGAAAATCAGAATATTGACCTCTAAACGCTTATTTGAATGATTTTGAAACAGAAATTTTCACATTAAAAATACTTTCTATATTTTATTAACATAATTTATCACTATTTTTTCCTTACTTTTTTGAATCAATATATATTTTTTAACCATTTTCATAAATAACTGAATCGAAATTTTAATGAAGCTTAGGCTTCTTTGTATTTTTTAAAGAATACATATCAGAAATGTATATTAAATCAACCCCAAATTGTTTAAATTTACAAACAGATACAGAAAAATTACCAAATGTTCATGATTGCACATTTTAATTATTTATTTATATTCACTTTATATAGTTATTTATTTTTATCTTCTCGTAATTACTTCGGGCACAATAGACATTCACAATATTGTTATTACAAAGACTCGAGCAAGAGTCTAAACGTGTAAAAAACATGCAATAATAAGAAATTGTTTGCAAAAGGTCGTTGACTTGGATTTCTTATACCTCCATGCCACACGCTAAACAGTGAATGCACTGTCGGCCTAGATAGATATTGGAGGTAAATATTGAAGAAATGGTAAAAGTGAAGGTTGATGAGATATGTTGAGCATTGCGTGGAAACTACTTAAAGGGTGCACTCAGTTTGAAACTGTTATAAGGTCGATTTTACAATAACTTTCTCGACGTCGTGAAGCGGGCTTAACTGTCCCGCTCATCAGAAGCGCTTGCCTAAACGATACAGAACTACTGACCGAGCGCGGGCCACAATATAAGTACGCGAGGCATTGACGCAAGCGAGAGAGGAGTAGAGGGAGTGTAGGAGGGAGAGAGAGAGAGAGATGTGACACCATTCCGACATGGTCAGTATTGACTTGTACTGTCTCTACGGAATTGCCTACAACGCTCCTTCTCGGTCAGAATAGACTTTCACGGTCTCTGACGAATTCTTCCTACCTCGTTCCCTTTCGGCCTCAATTGACATCAACTGTCGCAGTCGAACCTACTTTCTGACACTATCTTTACCCAAGTCACAACTTCTCAACATTGCATAAGACTCGCCATGCGCTCCGTCAGTATTGCTGTCTCGTCGCCGGACGCTTCACGCCGCCGCTCGTTGCACTCTGGGTGAGCTGGGTAATAAAAACTATGCCTGTCAGTGCTGAGAATGAGGCTGTTATTACTTCTTTTCTCCTATCGCTAGTTCTATAAGATTAGGGCATCTCCCACCAACTTTGTAGCCAGCTCTCCTTAAAGTTGGATAACACAGGTTCTCTCTAACGTGGAAAGCCGCCGTCGCCCCGACAACTGGTGGTAGCGGTGGGATAATACGAACCCACACCTCCGAAAAGACTGGTGCCTCAAAGGAGCAAATTCGTTGCACATTCCGCTTGCTTCGCTACTATAGCGATCAGCACGCTGCGTTCAACGGAAAATAAGTTTAAAAACAGACAACAAAGTAGTAGACAATCCGATCGTTTCCGACAGTCAAATAACCGTCAAACCAACTTAACGTGTCATTTCTGCCAGGAACAAGGTCAAGTACAACGTTTCTGTCGAACAAAAAACAGGATGTGCCAAAACTGTGGGGATAGCTTTTCATGCACACTTTCTATTTGTGGAATCTGCATGAAAAATTCACATCGACCTATTGATTGTCCTGAAAAGTCAAAAAACGTGCCCATCCCCGCCCAGCAGGGCGGGGGGAGCCAGTAATTTTATCAGTCTCGCCTGAGAGCTGATTGACAGTTCAAGTAGGATTATTCAGATCAAAGTTTCGTCTCTTGGAAGACTCGGGAGCTTCACGTTCCATATTAAATGTAAAAATTGTTAGAAATAAGAATATTGCCTTAAGACCTATAGAAACAATATACGAAGTGCCTCTAGCCATTTTATTCATATTTATGGGGAAAGTAGATCGCAAATTTTAATAGATGAAAAATGGTACTTTTCACGATTTCCTTATTTCGGATCTTGGTAATACTCAGTACGACGGAATAATCGGTTTGGACTTCTTCAAAGCGAATCAGAGTACGATTAGTCCAGGTTCTGCTAAAATGACAGTGTCAGCAGGGCATGAAACAGTTCTTACTCTGATACAATAGCAGACGAAAAACATGTATTCGTTCTCGTCAGTTGAGGTGGCAAGCTCTAAGAATTCAATACAGTGTAGTGAAATCAGTACTTGTGAATCCAGTAAAAAACCAAATGAAGTTAAACTCACTTAATTTAACCCTTAACTTAAGTCTACAATTAGGAACAAGATTAATAGATCATGCGAGCTATATTAACAGTAATAGTTCGAATGCTGTAGCAACTGAAGAAAGTGATATTTTTCAATCATTGTCAAACGCGGTTAACTCTATTTTGCCAGAACATTTTAAGTGAGGAAAATTACTCGAATCCTCGTGAAGTATTATATGTAGACTTGCTACATAAAGAAGACGTATAATTACCTCCAGTAAAAATCGGAAAAGTAGTTAAGGAAATTCAGGACATATTAAATGATATCAGTACCATAGATGCGGAACGGCTTCAAAGTCACCTCGAGTCTAAGAATCTAAAGGAAGCAAATAATAGAAGCAGAAAAGATAACGTTGTAGTGCACGCGCAACTCAATAGTTTAATCAAACATAAAGAATTTAACTTGTCGTCAACTGAAGTACGAATGAATGAGTTTAAGAATGACACGGTGTATTCGACAGTCGATGATTCTATTGTTATGGAAAGGAATGATTTTCTGTGTTCTCCCACTACTGTCATTGTTAAGAACGGGGTAGATAATATTGCAAACGATTCACTTGTATGTGAAGAGAACGTTATTGTTGATTAATTCTGTTCTCCCTCGACTGAAATTGTTGAGAATCGAGTAGATAATATTGCTTACGATTCATATGTTTGCGAAGGGGGTGTCGTTAATAAAGTGTTGTGTTCTCCCTCTCCGGATATTTTGCAGAATCAATTAGTGAATTCAGATTCAGTGCGTGTCAGACAAAATAGTGTGAATGACATTCAGTTAGACGATGGTTGCGAAATAGAAGGCAACAAAGTTCACTTTTGCGAAGTAAATGACTCAGATATTCCTCTACGCGTCATTTGCAGCGTTGAAGAAATGAACAGCCAGTTAATTGTACTACAAGGGACAACATCAATATGATCTTTTACACTGACTAAGACCTCGTTACAAATAAATCTTCCAGTAGGTTCCGAAATTAGTATTGGGTAAACTTCGGATTAGATTCTACTGATATTGCGTAACAAGATAGGTTTGTTACCATTATTTTCATGAATGACACGAAATATTGGAAAAGATTTCGCAGAAAACTTAAAATTTCATTTTGTCAAGTAATAGAGCGTGAAACCCATTTCATTCACTTTGTAGATCAAGGACCATTACTTTGGCCAGACCCGACAATGGAATACGATTAGTTATACTCATCAATTTGGAAGAAACACCAGAGTCAATAAGGGATGAACTGAAAAATTTAATTACTGAGTTTTCGGATGTTTTTGCATTTGGGAATAACAGAGTAGGGTGCACGTGCTTAGTAAAAACACATCATCGATGTGGGCGATACGCCGCCAATTGCTAAGTGACCTTACAGAGTGCCTCATGCGCACAAAGAAATCTTACAGACAGCAATCTCAGATAGGCTCGATTAAGGAGTTATATCACCTATTACCAGTCCGTGGTCGGCTAACATAATTTTGGATCGAAAAAAGGGAAACAGGGAGAAAAACCAGTCTATATACCATGTATAGACTATAGATCACTTAACAGAGTTACCCGCCCCCCAAAAAAAAGAAATATTTCCTCTACCCAATATTGATGAAATTTTCGATCAACTTGGGGGTGCAAATTTTTTATCTACTTTGGACTTATGCAGTGGGTATTGGCAAGTTGAAATGAATGAGGATAGTGAGGAGTGCACCGCCTTCAGCACACCATTCGGTCATTACGATGCGAATAGACTAACTTTTGGGTTAGTTAATGCGCCTTCACTCTTCATGCGCCTCATATCTATTGTTATGGAAGATCTCATAAATAAAGATTGCATTGTTTACCTGGACAACATGCTTCGTTATGACACGTCACTCGAAAACCATTTATCAGGACTCAGAGAAATTTTTGTTCGGTTAAAAAATGCTAATCTTAAGCTTAAGCCAGAGAAGTGTCATTTCTTTCAGCAAAGGACTAAGTTCCTCGGTTTTACGATATCACAAAAAAGGGTTGGAGCCAGATGATGAAAAAGTTCAGGTTATTAAACAACTTCCAGTTCCTAAACCAACTAAACAAGTGCGATCATTTTTAGGATTGACGGGATTTTATCTCGAAATTTGAGAGAAATTTGGAACAAATCTGAGTATTTTAATTGATTTAACTAAGAAAAACACCCAATTTAAATGGATGGAGAAACATCAGTCAGTGTTTGAAACATTAAAAGAAGCTTTACTAAGGCAGTCAGTTTTACAATTTCCAAATTTACTCGTATCTCAACCTTTCATCTTGACGACAGACGCGTCACCCATTGGCGTCTGAGGAGTGTTGTCTCTGCCTTCAGAGGTCGATGACTGTATAGTAGCATGCGCAAGCAAGAAACTGAACGCACAACAGAAATCTTTCTGTGCATCAGATCTCGAACTCCTTGCAGTAGTTTTAATAGTGCGTAAATTTCGAGTTTACCTTTTGGGTAGGCATTTTACACTAATTGTTGACCATAAGCCACTTCAATGGTTAATTACGCAGAAAGATCCGAAGCCTAGAGTAGCACGCTGGATAATGGAATTATCAGAATACACTTTCACTATTCAGTATAAAAAGGGCAAACAAATTTCACATGCCGACGCCATATCGCGAGTACAGCTTCCTATTGTCTCCATGGTCAGCGACGACAGAGACTATGAGCCCATCTGGGACAAACTCGTGAACAGCAAAAATGTGAAACTTTAAAGCCATTTTTCGAGGAAGCAGAGAAAAGAGACTATTTTATTTTTGATTCAGAGAATATTTTATTCATGTTCCACCTCCGGATCCAGTTTACACTATATGCGCACCTCTGTCCATGCGCAGTTAAATTCTCAAACGCTGTCATGAAAACCCACTCGCCGGACATTCAGGGATCACGAAGACAATTGATGTTATTCGTAGATATTTTAATTGTCCGGGACTTTATAAGGATACTCGGAATTTTATAAGTAATTTTCTTCAATGCAGAAAGAGGAAAACATTGAAAGAAAGAGTCCCATTGCAAACTGTTGAAGAACCAACTTCTCTCTTTGGGAAGATAGCAATTGATATAGTAGGTCCACTTCGCCCGACCACTCGGGCAAACAAGTATATATTATCAGCGCAGAGTCAATATTCGAGGTTTCCCGAAGTAATACCATTACCTGATCAGAGAGCGAGAACTGTGGCACAAGCATTAGTTGAAAACATTATTTGTCGCTACGGGGTTCCAAATGTCTTACTTTCAGATAGAGGTACTATTTTTACGTCATTATTGATGAAAGAGCTGTGTGCTCTACTAAATATTAATAAAAACAACAGACATCAAGTTCGTGAACTTATTATTGTAGATTCTCATGATTAATATTTTCCCAACTTTTAGTCAATGAGTTTTAAAAGTCATTAAAAAAATAATATAAAATAAATTTTAAATCTTACTAGCATTAAAAATTTATGACATTCTATAATGGAGATTCCAAAAACATTTTAATTCTAGATTACGACTGAACTGATCACTTTATCATGGTTTTCGCGAAACAATGTTAAATTAACAATATGTTCAGTCTTATTCGCAATTTTTTTAAATTCTAGTGACATTAGACATTTTAAAAATCTTCCTCATGTTCAAATTTATCAAAATAATATATTTTATTGCTTAACGTCCAGGTGTTTGTTCTTGACCCCTCACGATGGTGGTCCAAACGCTCCTCGTTACACTCCTCTCCTAGAGCTAAATTTAAAATTTTAATGAAATCGTTAGAGCCATTTAGCCGATGCCATACCTAGACAACAAAAAAATTTTTCCAGGATAAGCATCCATCGAAACATCGACATCCACTAATACACGTATCTGAATATCAGTGCAGCATACCTTCTCTACCTAGATGTCTAACTACATTCATAGTTGTTTTCAGGAAAGTGCTTCCCATTCCAATAACATATGTTTCGTATGCAGGATTTTATATACTATACCACTTCACACCCTTGAAATGTTGACATGAAAGAGTGTGATACCCTCTCATGAATCGCAGATTCCAAGAATAGTCGTAGTAGTGCCAATAAGGAGTTTAGAAAATCTGAAAAATTTAGCGTGACAGACAAGAAAAACTAAAAACAGCAGTAATAAGTGTTAAATATCCCCAAATGAAATAAACTTTTAACAAGCTTTTCTCTTCTTCAACTGTTATATAAGTTTGACAGAAATGAACACTTGATGTAATGACATGTTATGTTTGGCCATTCTCCGACAAAATATAAGTTTGTGAATATATCACGCATGTGGATAATATTAAATGTGGTGCGGAGACAGTGGAATCTCTACTGTCGGGAAAATAATAAGATTCCTGAGTTTGCATTTGAATAGTAAACTGTGGTCCACATGAGAACTTCTTAAAATAATATTAAATGTATTTAAAATGTAAGTTCACTAGAAGACAAATATTTTTACAGTGGTTGGCTGATTTTTAAGAAGAACAGACTGTTTTCGACAAATCTCTTACGAAAAGTATTATATTAGACATTTAAGACTTCACTGAAACCAAATTCAGATACATTGTGGCTTATAGTACAGTGAAATATGATTTGAATTTTAGATATTTTTAATCACGGAAGTTAATTATTTTTCTCGATAGAGCATGGCCATGTGATAAATTGGTCTCGCTGATTGAAGCCCTTTGTTTAAACAGTCATTATTTTTAACTTTTGTTCTTTCATGAGAGGATTATGATTTTATATGGCTTTAAATTTAATAACTCGTTTACATGCGACCAATGGTAACGTTTATTTGCAGATTAATCTAAAGCCTTACGATATTACCTCTCTGATTAGAGGCGAAAATTTATTAACGGTGAAAGAAAAAATAATTGATAATTTTGACTGTCGAACACTATTGTTGTTTTTATTTGATTATCGATAGTTAATTAAAACGAAGTATTCTAGTATGTTTGGTGCATTTCTCTTCTCCTTAAGATCTAAATGTTTTGAATGCGCGACTAGCATATTCTAATACACATAACAACAAAAAATTAACATAATTCAAATTATGTAGAATTGGATGCGTGTACGCTGTCCTCAAATAAATAAATGCTGTGGGTATTGCAAATTTATTAACTTCTTGTTTGTGACTGATGAGTTTAAATTTTTTTACCTATGGTTTAAATAACAAAAAATTGGAAGTAACTGTCTAATTACCATTTCTGTCACCTACATATTTCATGTCGTGACATTGGAAAACAATGCAAAAATGAACAAAGAAGTTAGAGCCAAACAGCAAACATTACATAAATTTGTTTATTGTTATCGATTGATTTTTATTGAAACTATCGATAACTAAAAATAGTATTTCATCTCCATTTCTGATGGGTTTTAGCACTGTGTGTATAGTATGTAGAACGAAGGACGGCAGCTTCTCCACACAATCGTAAATACGCTCCAAGTCAGAGACGACTTCAGAAATAAATTATGTAACGAGGCGAGAATCTATTTAGCAGCACTTCGAAATGGTAATTCTGCACTGTTTGAACCATTCCGAAAAAAGGACATTTGAATTAATTTTTTATTCTGTCCAACTAACATTCTGAAAGCAACTATTTTATTTATCCACTAATTATTTAGTTTGAGTTTTTAGATATTTTTAGACTAACTTTTTAAAGGGACTTATTTACCAGAACTTTAATTTTTATTAAAATATGAAATAGTTTTATATGTATTGCTCTACGAACGGATATCAATGTAAAACAAACAGGCATACTAGAAAAAAGTAATTATTTAATTTACTACTACTATTAAGTTATGATGACGTATGCCGGAACGGTTGGGTCAACAAAAAAAATTAATTCCTGGCAGCAATGTAACAAAGAAACGCATCCCAAACGTGATCAGGTTTCCCGAATGAAAGGAAGAGCGCCTAAGATAGAAAAGAAAAATCGATTTCATTAATGTGAGCATCGTTTCTACAGATAAATTTTTCCACGGAATCATTCGAGCGATCGATACCATACCAGGACCATACAATCAGGACCATACACTCGGGACATTCCTTGGTCAAATCTCAAAAATCAGATCCATTAAAGACGATGGTTGAGCCATTGAAAACACGCTATGGCAACGATGCAGGTTAGCAAAGCAACGTTTGAAACCATTTCTTACTTCCTGATATTTTCAGTTATTTAATACAATACCATACAAAACTCATATAATAATATATAAATGCACGTATTTTTTGCCAATAATAACGTTCACAAGACAGAGAAAAATTAATGAAATCGTGAAGGTAATAGAAATACTCGAAGAAGCAGAAACAATAATTTGAGTTAATAATAGGCTTGTATCATTCAAATATATATTTTCGAGATTACGTTAAGCGGAATTCAAACTGATTTATTCTTTATTCGTTCCACCACGTTCCTTTTTACCAGAATTCACCATTCGGTACGTGTTTTGAATTTTTGAATCTCAAAAACGTTTCTCTTATACAAAAATATTTTCCGATTTTTATTAGCTTAACGAATTTATTTCTAGTGAAATGTCTTCAAACAATACCTATTTTTGTCTTACTGGACATACTATATGGAAAAATAAAACAAATAGATATACCATTTGACATTCCAATAAGACATACTATTTAGAAAAAGTGTTTTGACAACAACTTGAGAAACGATCGAGTCAAGTTGAAGGATTTGAGTCCAAACCTGTAAAAAAGCATTGAATAATTGAATTCAAACACTAAATATATTCTTGTTTGGTAAGTAATAAACATTTTTCACAGTTCGTTTTCTCTTCTCCGGAAAGTATTAGAAGGAAAAACTACAGCCTCAATCTGACTCTCATTCCGTGGCAGTTTCGAAATCTCCAGCACCAGGGTGTCAACATCACGCATCCTCGATCCCCCAGCGTAGCTGTCCTCGGACCCGTCGAGGACCGTGCTGAACATAGGCTCGAGATCGTCACAGTGTACGCCGCGTCGCGGCGGCGGCGGCTACGAGGCCGAAACGTGAGTGTGAGTGTGAAGAGGGGGACGGGCGCCGCAGCCTCTGAGGTTAGCCATTAATTTAATTATCACTCGACGCGCAGATTAGAGCACAGACGTTCTCAGTTTCCGAGAATGCGTCGGTCGCCTAGGCAACAGTCCCCGATGACCAAACAGCGCAGCCGCTGCCTCAATTGTTGGCGAACACGTCACCCGCTTTGGCTCTTCAACCTCGCATTTGGGACAGGAACGTGAGAAGAATTCTCTATTCTTTGAATCATTTTGACTCTATGATTCCACTCAATAATATTATTTACTTTGTGGGTGAGTTGTGGGTCTTAAGCAAAGGGTTACGATTTGTGTGAAGGGCGAACAACAATGTAAATGAATATATAAAAAATGAAATAGCTAGTAGAAGTTACATAAGAAAATATAATATGGACCGATTGTGATGAATGCAACCGGAGCCGTCGCGTAAGTTGTCCGCGCCCAGGGTAAAATTAAACCAGGCATCGAACCTCCCACTTGTTTCAACCTCAAACTGGCGGACATTACCGTATCCTTTTGTTATGTAGTAAACAGTTGCCAAAGATATTAGGTCATATATCATTAAATAAATTAATTATGCTTCAATTCCATTTTTAAGGCGATGATACTTAAAGATTTTATGGAAAATCCCGTTCCGTTTATACTACATGTTTAGATCTATATTAAATCACTACCAGCTTATAGTCAAAACCGCAGTTGCGCAAGTAGTAGCGTTAAAAGAAACATTTTAAAATTTTATTTTGACACAACACTCGATTTGGTTTAGGTTTATTAATTTCGCAATTTTTTGTTCGATTCGTGCCCCTACTTGTGGCACCCAGAGCCGTCGCCCCGCTCGCCTTGCCCGCGCGATGGCACTGAATAAATCGCGCGTTGCTTCTGGTTTTCCTCATTATTAATCAAAACAGCTCTTGATCAACATTCTTTATGTGGTGTTTGTTAGTCGGTACTGAAATGTAAAGTTGTAGTTATAGAAAGTAACTTACTCCAATTTTTGTGCAAATAAAGAAAATGGATGGTGATTTTTAGAAAGCATTTTTTTGACGTTTCTGGGGTAGACGTTTTGAACAGACTTTATCGCATCTTTCATGCTAGTATATATCTGTAATACCATTTACGAATTAATTCTCTCCCTGAATTTTACTATATTATATCATACTGATCAATGTCATAATTTTACAGGCGGCGCACGAATAAGGTGATGCATCAAAAAAAGTGTTCTTAAAGTCAATAGGTTTTATGAGATGCAAGAAATGGTGAGAACATCGTGAGCGAAATGAGAAAAAAAATCCGATAAATATTCCGGTAAATTTTGATTCAAAATTCTTTTCATGAGAGACAGCATCAACTTTTGAAACTAATAGTTAAATATAAAATAGTTTTTGAACTATATTCTATAAAGTAGAAAAATGAGGCATAATGGAGAATCATATTGATGAAAGGATATTAATGCAACTGATTTGCCCAAGGATGTAAGATATCATGGCTACATTCCACACCTTACAACTCGAAGCTCTTTCTTTTTTGAACCAAAATTACCTACGTTACTCTTTCACAAATTTGGTGACTTTGCCTTGAAAATGCGATCTATACCAAAAGGTGGTAGTGACACCTTTCGCGGGATGAAAAGTCAACTGACACCACTGATCGGTTACAGGAATCTGAAAGTCGGAATAGATAGGTATAGGAACCGGTTAGCGACTGAAATTCATGCGTCTTCCCGTCATGTTCGTTAGACATCATTTTTCTAAAACAAGACTCAGTTCAATTCATATCTCATAGTATATTATAAGAAATTACTACGCTCTGAATGAAGTATTAGTCAGTCATATACACGACTTGAAGTCGTGAAATGTAAATAATTAGCTTAACACGCGGATTGATAAATTCTTAAATAAATTATTTTTACCATGTTTACAATGGATTTTTTGAACGTTCAGCACACTGGTGGTATAATACACGGTTGTTTTTTAACTGAGAGTTTGTCTAAGTTCCTCTGAAGTAGTTTGAGTACGATTCCTGTACTTAAAATAATTATGGGAAGAATTTCTGTGCTTCTGATCTTGGCGGGTAAAGGCGGTCAACACATCCTTTGGTATTGTGTCTTCTAAATTTTGTTATGAGTGTGTGCGTTTTTCTGTTGTTGTTGTTCAGATCTGTGTGGGACCAGCTAATAATTCCAAATGTATATGTTAGAACGGATACTGCCCAGCTATTTATTGCCATAATAAGAATTTTTGCATTTAATTGCATCTTCAATATTGAAATGAGCCTTTTCTATACTTGTTTTGGTCTGAGTGGTCAAATTTGCTATTTTGTTGGAAGCCAAGAAACTTATATTTATGATCTGATTCTATACATTTTATGAATGATTCAGTTGACACTTCATAATTTTCTCCTGACATGAATTTACCTCTATTAATGTGCATTGTAGCACATTTATCTATTCCAAAGGACATTTTAATGTCTGAGCTATAGAACTGTTTGATTTTCAGAAGACTGTGCTGATTATCTGGAGAGTTATCAAGTACCTGTATGTCGTCGATATACATTAAGTGAGTAATTTGGTATGTTGTGTGCTTTGTTTCTAATTTGTAACCGAATTGTGTTTCATTGAGAAGTCTCGACAATGAATTTAAAGCCAGGAAAAACCATAACGGACTTAGTGAATCACCTTGATAAATCCGCCTTCGAATTGATATGTTACAGGTAGTGATAGATGCATGATGAACTTATGTCATTCAGTTTTTCATTATTCCTTCCATGAAATTGACTATTGTAGGATTGATCTTATAAATATTGAAAATCTGAATTAACCATGAGTGAGGCACTGATCAAATACTTTCTGATACTCAATATATGCTATGGATAAATTTATTGATCTTTTTTGACTTAGTGTTAAGATAAATGAGTCAATAACAAGTTGTTCTTTGCGACATATAGATCTCTTGACACAACCTTTCTGCTCCTTTGCCAGTACCGAGTTGTTATCCAAAAAATTGAAAATCATACCTGCTATTATTGTTGTCAGTAATTTGAAAATAGTAGGTAAGCATGTGAATGGGCGATAGTTTTGAGGGTTATCTTGACTTTCAGTTTTGAAGAGGAGATAAGTAATACATTGCATAGGGAATTGTGGAGCATTCTCGGGTTTCTGAAGCATCTGGTAAAATTCCGAGGCTAACTGTTCAGGGATACAAGTGAAATTCTTTCACCAATAATTTTGTACTTCATCGATTCCTGGAGCTTTCCAGTTCTGGGTTTTATTCAAAGCTGCACTGACTATGTCTTTTGTAATTAAAATATCAGACATCGATGGCAATTGATTGTTAGCTTCTTTCTCTTTAGCAATCCACTCTGCAGCTTCATGGTGGACTTCTTCTGACCATAGTTTTCCCCAATAATTTTCCAGATCTTCTTTCCTCACCTGAGAATTTACTTGTGGGACAGCGTGATTTCCTATTGAACTGTAGAATTTCTTCTGATTCCTTTGAAATGCACGATTTTGTGTTTTACGCAGATAGCTTTTTTGGTATTTGGCGAGACGAGAACCTTTTGCCTTTAGTTTTTGTTTGAGTGCGTCTAAATAATTTGTGAGCTTCGAATTCTATTTCTTGCCTCATATTTTACATTTTATGTTAAGTTTCCTAAATGTTGGCATGAGATTCTGGATCAGCGTGTTCCATCTTTCACCATTCATGTTCGATGTCAATTGTCCGATTTCTCGGCGCAGGGTCTTTACGGTTACTTGCAATCGGTATACCAAGCTGACTTTTTGCTGGGACAAATTCTTCTTCCTTCAGAGGTTCCACAAACAGTTTTCTGGGAAATGGGAATCTTCATAATTTCGAGGAGTGTGACGCCTGCACAATATACTGCAAGATGAAGTGACAGTAAATAATTTCTTTCTGAAAATAATTGGGGCATTATCTGGTTTAAATGTGTTATAACTAGATTTTATAGTTTGTTTGGAGTGAACCTTACAAGTGACGATCTGTGTATAGGGAAGGTTTGGTCATATAAAAGGATATTACGCCTAAAGGATTGTTCTGCTTTGAGGTACAGTTCATCTTCGACCAGTTCTTGTCCATTTTCATGTTGTTCAAAATTGGGCTCGTTCTTTTCATTTTCTGAATGTAGTAGTGTAAAGGTTAAATAAATTGCAGTCTACTTCTTTCTTAATTTGCTCTCTCTCTCTCTCTGAGGGGGATACGTAACTCTTTATCCAAATGAGCTTCCTTCTATCAGCTAAATTTTGTTCTGTGAATGTGTGGTTCGGGTGACGTTATGTGAAAGCTTGAAACAGTTCGTGCTCCATAAAGGTCTTTCTAAGTTTTGACATTCATTTACTTCATAATAGAGACGTGTTACTTCCACATTTGCTTCTTTAGTCCATTTGAAACGTCCTGCCGTTTTCTTTTTTGACGTTCCGATCCTTTGAGAGGCCTCTTCTTGTGGAGCAGGCAAACTCTCCGGAGAAAGACTGAGATCTTGTGAGTCCATATGGTCACTTACAGCATTACTGCAAGAATCTCTGGTGGCACTAGATTCTTCAGAGGAAGAAATGTTCTTCGGACATGCGGCTCTACCTGCCATTTGTCTGCGGTCCTTGTTAACCCGGATGTAGACCGATCCTTTTTTTTGCTTCTGGTTTGCTTTCTTCGTCATTTTTCATGGGTTTTTTTGCTCACGAGAAGCAAGGGTAATAGAGACGAGTGCAATAGAACCCTGCGTTACTTCACTAAGCTGGAGGGTGCCAGGTATCCAGATAGCATCGTTCAGAACTGTTTAACCCACAGCCATCTATTCCCTGGGTACGATAGCTTCCACCTTTGAATTGGGGATTTTTTTCTCGAGGTTCACTCCTCTAGATCCACCGTGTTCTGCGTAAACAGGATCACCTCGTGTAGGATCGCGCACGGACGGTCTTAGATGCAGCGTCATTAAAGATCTTGCATGACTCCTCAGCTGATACTTAGGGTTGGTGTGGACCAGTGTTAGGTGAATACCGTGCAAAGGTACTACCTCTCCCAATTATTATTATTATTTTTTTACTATTTATTTATCTCAACTTGTAATGGTTTTTCTCTCAGCAGTTTTTCTCTCAGTTAAATCAAGTTCTGCAGGGAGTAAAAATATATTTCAGGTCCAAGAACCTTCTGGTAATGTGGACTGAGGACAGAAGGACGCTGAGTTGCAATCTACTTATTATATTGGTGTTGATTTTGAGTTTTTTAATGGAATCGACCAGGGATGTCTCTTTAACTTTACCACGAAAAAGGTTTTGTAATTTACATTTATCTATTCCAAATTCCATTCTGATGTCATTGCTAAATTGTTCTATAATTTTCAATATCTTTTTCAGACTTTCTGCATTTTTAGCGTAAATTTTGATGTCATTTTATTATTATTATTATTATTATTATTATTATTTGAATGTAGTGATCACTTCGCAGCTCTAAAGGTGTTCTAACTGGTTCAAATTCCTAATTCCAGATTGCTACCCGCTCTCTAAATGATTAGATGCACTTTCTTAAAATGTGGTGTGCCAAAATGAGCGATCTCTTGTATTTCCCATTCTCTTGGTTCGCCTGGTATGGAATCTAAATGCTTCGTTATTATTATTATTAATATTATTATTATTACTTTTTGCAAATGTTTTTTAAGAACAAGAAGCGTAGAAGTTTTGACCTACATACTCCTCCGCCAAGAAAATTCAGACAGTGTTTTATTTAATTTTTTAGAGAAAAGTAAACAAGTCATCTTTTAATATAAGTAAACTCATTTTACAATATAGCTACAAATAATTCTATTAATGTATTCTTATAGTTCGAAAATTCATAATCCTTTTAAATTTGGGGGAACTTCATACAAGAATACGTATAATGCAAGCCATTAAATAACAATTCACAAGTTAATATCAAAATGATAAAACAGCAAACATGCGGTGTGGATAACACAGCCAATCCTTATGAGAAATCCAAAAAGCATTTGAATCCGGTGGTCCAATGATGGAGCACTTAAGCCTAGCGCACACTGGATCAGTGTGATAAGGGAAAGGATGGACAGTACCGTACTGACGGCATTTTTAAGGGGATATTTCCAATCTCTTCCCAACTGTTGTCATGTCTAATGATTTAGGAGCTCTGTGTGTCACGCGTTGTAGAACCCACTTTAGTCTTGTACCAACATTATTAATTGCTAAACATCAATTATTGTCATTCAAGATGAACAAAATAAAAATCGCAGTTTCCTCTCCCATTGCATGCGCGCACTATCGGAATTACTTCCAAACACGACTAAAAAGATTAAATTTTAAGAAGCTTTATATTAAATAATACAAATGAAGACATTGTTATTACTAATTAGTTCTGTATAAGGCCCAGTGTTTAATATCTCTTAGTCGTGTATAATTGTGTTCTTCCGCAAATTTGAAACATTACTAAATTGTTCCAGTAATGAACGAGGAAAAATAATTTCTTTATGGTTAAAGATTATAATGAAGTAAGAATTCAGTAATAAATTTAGCACACAAAATGTTGATACGCCAACGAAATTTATACTTGCGTAAATCTCTATATTTTGAACACAAGTGTGTTGATTTTTTTTGTCAGAGCTAAATATACGGATGAGAAAAAATTTTCGTACAGAATAAGCGTACAACTAATTGTAAGTGATCAATCAGGAGTGACAGTTCCTTTCTCAATCAGAATAAGCTAGTGCTCATAGAGCAGTGCTGTATAGGATTTTACATATTTTTCCACGATATGGCAACTCGTATGTTGAGTATGAAATCCGAAATAACAAAAGAGTAGTATTAAATTGAACATTGTTGTAGGATATACTGATTGTTTTCTTTTTGTGTAATTAAATATGTAATAAATTATTTTTTTATCTTTGTAAGATAAAAGGTGAGATTTTGTTAAAAATAAGGTTTCGAAAGTAAAATTTTGTTTCTTCTGCTTCGTTTCTAAAACCACTCTAACTAATATGTCATTTATTGATGTTTGTTTCGATCAACAACCTTAGTTTTCAATAATTTCTGCTAGGACAGAAAATCTGAAGACAAGCTGAAGAGTGATTATGTGAGCAAGAAAAAAGTTGTAACAAATTCATAGATTTATAATAAATTGATGATAATTTTTTTACATGCTATAAGTAAAAAAGAGGGCAAATTTCAAAAAAGCAACAAACAATAATGTTAAGAAAGCTAATAAATAAACTTATTGTTGTTAATACTTCAACGCTTATGACGGATAAAATCACGAAGGCAATAAGAAAGTCATTTTTAAAACTTATTCCAAGTAAATGTCATTACAAAATAACGTAGTTTTCCATCCACATTATTGAACCACGTGTCACCCGCCATGACGTATTCTCCGGTGCGAATGTATTTTTGAGCACGTCAATGGTTCCGTCGTTCGACACATGGAGCAATCGATCTGCCACGCGTCTTTTGGCCAATTGCCCCTCTCCTCTCCGTTTCCCGCATTGACGCATCCGCCCGTGTAATCGCATCGCGCTGCCCTCGCGCATTGAGAGAGGCATCGATGGAAGAGGCCAAATCACTGGATGAACGATGGGCACGGCAGATCGAAGGGAATGAAAACGAGCTGCGTCGCGATAAAGATATGAGGTGAGTGAAGAGAGGAGGAGAATCGAGTGTCAGTTAAGGTAGCTATGAAGCTGGCACAGAAAAAGGTTACGAACATCGAGTTAATGGATTTTTGGAGATATCGATGTTTTTTATTATATGTGGATAAAGAAATAAGATAAATATCGGATGAAGTGTGATAAAAATGTGTTGAATTTTTTTAAATTTCAGAGTTCAAAGGGAAATGAAATTAATATAATTTTCGGAAATATCATCAGAAGCCACAAAAATTGCCGTGAGAAAAATTCTTATTTGTAATGTTTATAAAAGAGCTAACTTTCATTATTGGACACTACCAGATGAGCAATTTTAGTTTTCGTTGTCTTACTTCACGTAGAAACTATGACACATCTTTTATTATTTGCCAGGTCTTTCCCCCACATCATTCCAATTACAAGTTTGAAGTACAAAATTTATACAAATATATTTGATTCTTTCAATGCCCATATTTTAAATCTTGAAATGAGGTTCTAATAACTTTTATACACTTTAACGACGACTACTATTGAGAAATGAGTCTATCTCGGTCAGTTTCCTTGGTACCTCTCAATCATTTTAGTATTTTGAAATGTTCATCTTATCTTTTAAAAAATATCGTAATTTCAGGCATCAAAATACTTACTTAAAGCAGCTCTTGAAAATGGCAATATCTCTTGTAATACAATTAAAACTATTCTCTCGTGTTACGTTAATATATAAAATTGTTCCCGAATTTTCGAATAAAAAAGGACACATATACGTATACCCTTACGACACCAGATAATGACGCGAAACGCTGAAAATTAGTTATCCATGAACCAATTAGCAAAACCCTGAAGCAATATGGAAACATACTTCTGATCTTTATAATATATATTTCTATGAACTTAAAAACGTATTTATGTTCCTTCGGTATGGTAAATTTTTGTTGCAAATTCCATCTGTTGTTTCTAGAACCAGCTGATTTTGGTATACAAAACGCAGTGTCAATTAAGCTTATATTATAATTTATGCGAAATATTAAATACATAGTCCTCAATAGAAATTCCTTTATTTGTGAAAAAACAATTAAGGGAATTCAAATAATTTTTCAGATTTTGAAAAAAGGAGCAGTTGTTATATCACACTAATAAAGATTAAATTAAGCACAAGCGATATCAGAAAGAGTTCGACTTACGAAGTGTAATTGAAATTGGTATCGTCGCTTCGTCTCTGACATCGAGTACACTCGGACTATCAGAAAGAATTTACTACAGAACAAAGTTTTCGCAATCAAAAACTCCCAGATTTATCACTGTCCCTAAACCGTGTACACGATAAAGTAGAACAAGAACGTTATTCCTCCGTAGTTGTACTCCTTACTCTGATCTCCCACCAATGTAAGGGAGAAAAGAGGACTCACAATGGAAGCACAGAGAAAGCAGATAGAATGCTGGCGAGGGAGCGATTCGCCACATAGTCGCACTTCCTATCATGACTAATGGATACGCGAGACTACTGCATAATACAACATGCCTAATGTATTGCATACCGTCTGTTGATTCGCCGCTCCACCATTCTCAGTGTGGACGAGAGGTCTCGAAGCGTCGCAAGTCACCCCGCACACTTCGATTCGCCAGCGGTGCGTTCAATATACACGGCTGACGAGTGATTGAACCACTTTCCCGGTTATTAGCGAAGCTGTGAGATCGGTTTCAGAAAAAAAGTGCTTCACTTGAGATGTATGTGTTCGCTCGGAAATTGCTAACAAGGTGAAAAATTTTCACTCGTTATGGAGGGGAAAACATAGGTTAAATTTACGCACCGATCCACAATTCAGCAAGAGAAAGACATTAAAACGATTTTGAGCTGTTTCAAACTTGTAATTAAAAACAAAATATACACTTCATTTATTTTTCAATTATGGTATGCAAGACGCGTATAATGAAGTTGGCAAATTTCAATATGACATCAAGGGCATCGCGACAACTTTAATGAGAATAAAAATTCGTTGTTACAACGAGAACATATAGTTTATTAATACACTACGTTTGAAAATAAATACTGTCTAGGTTATATTTTATATAGCATTTTAACTGAGGATGTATCGATATCGATACGTTATTCTTGATATCTCTCTTCTTTTTTATCACAATATCTAAATATCGTAATTCTCGATATTTTTCAGCTATGGCACTCGATTTCCATTTAATGTGTTTGGAGCAACTTCAAAGAATTGCTGTTTACGTTTACGAAATTAAACCCTAAGATGTTGTTCGACCTATACTGGTTGACCTATTTGTTTGTACAATTGTTGAAACCGAATGGGTAGAAACGGAATGTTACTTGATAAACGAAGGAAAGAACAGAGGTTGGAAAAATGTGAAAAGAAAAGCAGTAATGCTATAGCTTTTAGGCTACTTTCATTTCCATTCATAGTATTTCAACTTGTTGAATCGAAATAAATTGTGATTGGAATACACAGACAATGAATTGCACATGGCTGAGTTTTTGACATTAATAACAAAACGCAATGCGTTAATGAAAGTATAAAAATGTTCTGTTAACAAAATAATGCAAATTTTGTTTGATACGTAATTAAATTTTGGAGGTAGAATATGTACATTTATTTTAAGTAATCGATACCGAATCTAGAATCGACATTTAAAAAAATTGGAATTAGATTTATATATTGGAATTGGTACATCACTAATTTAAACAAAGATAATACCATTTCTGGTTTCAATGGAGTCTCGTTGTGGCAAAGTAATCATTTACGTGTAAATCTCATTCCAGCTATAACGTGTCTCCCCTTGATTTCGTGTTTAACATCATTCAAAAACTTTTTAATATACTTTGTTCATACCCGCGGAGTGGAAATTTAAGTTTATTTACGTAATATAGAAGCGGAAAAGAACCACTTATTAAATAAAAGCTGAATATGTACCATTTATTAAAAAAACTGGGAATATTTTGGGGTAAGATAATGCTACACCTGAAGAGTAAATAGTTTCACAAATGTTCGAATATTTCATTTATCTTAGCATTTCCATATATTTGGTCGACTTACCGCCACTACGACTGGAACGTGCATCATATCTCGACCCTCAAATATAAAAGGAGTTATTTTGTGGAACATTCTCTCCCGTCTAAACATTTTTTCTAAGTCAAGAGAAATACGTCTAAGCTGAGCTGATAGGATCACGATTTTCATCAACATGCACTGAAAAACTCAGTTACTTACAAGTCTTAAACGGCTCAATGCAAAACCTCGAATCAATTCACTACTCGAACGAATTGTAACCCTACATAGATGCGTCGGAAGTAAACTACGAAGCCATTTTGCAACATAATGGTAATGAAGATCCTTCAATTTCAATTTTTGGTTGTCTGCATTTCAAGGAATATTATGACCCATGCAATAAATATTGAATAGCATCAACGACAATTCCTTGAACAGGACGATATGTGGGGACACACATGTGATGATTCTTTTTGGAATGCAGTTGGTTAAGCAAAATACTTTTTGTAAATAGGGCAGTCGAGCGAGATCTAAACTTGAATCTTGTAATAAATACCTTTACCTCTTACACACCAAGATTGAACTACTCAAGAACTTCAAGTATATCAACAGAAATAACAGCGTTTCAATACACAAAAATAAGTTTCCGAATGTGTTTTAGGAGTCATATATTGTAATGTTAGAATTTTATTTGCTATGAAATCTCGAGAGTATAGTTGAATGATATACGCAATTAAAAAATAGAAAGAAACTTACTGTACGAAGTACACTTCATTAAGAAACATAAAAAGAATCAAAAGCAGAGTGCTAATGCGATCGAGAACGATACCTCAGTATCGCGATGCAGGAATCAAGAAGAATATGACGCCAACATCAGAACGTTAACTCCATTTATTAAAATTTAATAAAGAAAGAAACTCAGATGTGATTCAACACCGTGAAAGGTGAAACCAAGACATCCTCCGGCATTCTTGAGATTCACGTAGCAGGTAATCACAAGAAGTTCTCAGGTGTAGCACGACGCTGTTAATCCAATTATATGAACATATGTTTGCTTTGTATTCCGTAATCTAATACTTTTATAAGATGGCGTGCAGAATGGTGTTTGCTTCTATAAGTTCGTTCGTACGCGAAATATGAGATATGATTATGTAACTTGAATACGTACATTCATTTCCATTTGAATTGAAAATGAAGCAGCACGTGGATGGAATTGTGACGAATTTGAAATTGAAAAACAAGGAGGATCAAATCATAGCTAAGAAACAAAATTAAAAATCCTCTTTCCCTCATTTTATATTTTGCTATCAACGAACAAATTACACGAGTCTGCAAATATTTTTTTTTCAGCTGCATGGGATGTTTTGTTGTTGTTGTGAAATTAATGTTTTTTAGGTTTCTCAATCCAAAAATGACCTCCTTTTCCCCCATCATGTACGGTTTATTTATAATATATGACTTGCTAGCGAGTTGCTGAAGTGATTGGACGTCTGTATAAGAGCTCCACAGTAGGCCGGCTACCTGCGTGTTTCGGTGTTGTCGTTCTCTATGCGTTCACGGCGTAAAAGTTTTGAAAGTGTAACTTGTTCTCGGGAGTAAACTGTAAAGTTCACGGTAAAGAAGACAAGCAAGTCAGAATTATTTTTTTTCAAGATCTCTGTCGATCGACCGTTGGATAAGAGGTTCAGGTCAACAGGGAACCGGAAACAATACAATATAAAATTGTATTTAATATGTATGCTGAGTGCGGCAGTAATTGCCACATTATTAATTGGCGGGGTGGAACCGAACTCTGGGCCTCCCATTGTTGATGTCATGGAGGAAATTCGGGCCAGTCTGAGGAAGATTTTAGAGGTGGGACGGGCACTCCACGCTCTTGCAGGAGCTTCTGAGCTTCCGTGAAAGAGAGGAGGATCTCGAGCTCCGAGTTGCTTCCCTCGAGAAAGAGAATTTTTCTCTCTCTCGAAATATCGATTACTTGGAGAACCATTCTCGAAGAAACATCCTTTTGGTCTTCGGTCAGGAGGAACTTCGCGGCGAAACATGAGCAGACTCGGAGTGTTTTGGTCCATGATGTTGCAGCGCAGGCGTGCAGCTAGGAGAGTACGACGTGGAGCGTGCTCATCTCGTAGGACGAAGAACAAGAAAGAGGCCAATAGTGGTGAAATTGGCCTTATACAAGAAAAGGGATGAGCTCCTACACGGAGCAGCGCATAATTTGCAAGATGCGCCGATACGGGTGTCGGAGGACTTCTCCGTGCCTGTGAGGCACACTCGTAAATTACTGTCACATTATTTGCAAGATGCGAGAGAAAAAGGACATCGGACTTCTTTGAGATTTGACAAGCTGGTCTGGACTTTCGACAATACACGCTGTCCGAGCTGCAGGAGGTGAGCGGTTCGAGCCCTCGAGTGCAGCCTACCCCTCCCACCAAGCGCTCGCCCGCAGCGCTGCGCCACCCACCGGAGAGCCCTTCGGTGCACCACCCCTCTCCACACCCCTTGGCCATCACTGCGGCGCCTGAAAGGACGCAAACAACGGTCGTGACAGCGACGCATGCATCTCCCGCTCGGCTTTCGTCACCAGTACATCTCATCACGCCAGCACCCCCCCCCCCCCACTGGCGTGTGACGGGTCGGAATGCGGGCGATCTTAGGTCACGGCAGAGGGTAGCAGGTGCCGTTGGGAGGGGAGGACAGTCGAACAAGGGTAAGTCTTAAAACCACTAGGAAGAAAAGCATGGGGTAATAATTATTTCCTTTTGGAATGTGGAAGGACTCGCTAAGAAACTGCCTCGAGAAAGCTTTCGTGGTTTCCTGGAAAAATTTACGGTGATTGGTCTCGCTGAAACGTGGAACAAAGTAAGAGACGACGTGTCAATGAAAGGATACAAAGCTTTTAATGAATTTTTAATGAGAAAAGGTTCAAGAGGTCGACACCCTGGTGGTATTGTAACTCTGTGAAATTGAAGATAACTTTAGGTTCCGCGAAGTTACACTAAATTTTCAAAATACAATTTGTTTGAAATTAGATTGTAGACATTGTGAATTGATAATTGTAATATTGTATAGACATCCACAAGGATCAACGTACTAAAACAATACATTTTATGATGATTTAGAAAATATACTGGACCGACTTAAATCTAGGCATCCGTTTGCAGGACTGTTAATATTAGGGGATTTCAATTCAAGAATCGGAGAAGAAATATCTGTCCCTCAAATAATTGATTATTATGATGATGACATTGATGCAAATGTAAAAGGTAGGCAAAGTAAGGATAAAGAATTTGACACACATGGAAAGAATCTCTTAAATTTATGCTGAGCGCATCGTTTAGAAATCCTTAACAGAAATCATGGACAAGACCTTATGGGTAACTTCACATATCTTAGTACAAATGGAAGTAGTGTGATCGATTATGCCTTAGTGTGCGAAAAAACATTGCACTGGCCAGACAATTTCTGGATTAAAAATCACATCATATGCATATGCATTAGATTGAAATCAAATATCCCGGAAAACGAAGTTCCAAATTATATCACAGATAGAAAAACTATGCTTTTCAAATGGACTGAAAGTAAGAAAGATGAACCCATCGAGAATTTTTGCAGGAGCTTCGAAGGTTTCTACTCAGTTATTCGCTCACACCTAGCCATAGGAAATTTTAATGCAGCATCTGAAGTGCTACAGAACGGTCTTTTTAAAGCAGGTAGAATTATGAGAGTATTGGAAACAAGCAGGACTAGACTGAGGGAGACAGGTTGCTACAACGCTAATTGCGAAAAAGCTAAAATTGAAGCTGAAAACGCAATAAAATTCTTTATTTGGCATGGGGGGGGGGACGTCTTGCGTTAAAAATACATCAAGTTACGTAAACAGTATAAAAACACCGTATTAGAGGCCAAATTAGCATGGCAAGAGACGGAATCAATTAGAATACAAAATATAATTAATACAAACAATACTAGCGATATCTGGACAACTATACGGAAATTAACTCGGAAATCGTACATTATTATTATTATTATTATTATTATTAATAATAATAATAAATTTATTGTAAAAAAACAGTACAAACTGCGTATGACCACGTGGAGGACAATAAACTAATTTACTCTCCGGAAGCAAGCAAGGGACCATCCCATCAATTCCGATCAAGGGCCCTAAGGCAGAGGCGGNCTTTTAGCAAAAATTCCTAGATAGGATGAAAAGTTAGCTACGAGTTATAATACTAATAGAATGTCAATATGTTTGTAATTTATTTACATGTACAAATTATTATCGAATTACCGATTATTCTGAATATAGTGTTTAAAAATCATAAGAATTGAAATAACACTAAATTCACGATGTATTGTTACAATAAACACGCCCCTAGACAAAGCCTAGAGAACCTATATAAGAAATCCGCCTGTACCCGAAGAGAAAACGGAGAAAAACCCGAGCCAGGATGGGGTTATAGAATTAATGTACACAACCGTGCCAAAGTTGAGTACACATAAAACTAAATTAATATGAGTCATAAGACAACACAATCATGCAAGAAAATATTTTAATCATATAGGTGGGTTAAGTTGAGAAACCCACTTCTACGATCTCCTCAATACTCAAAATACAGCAGTTATTACAACAATAGAAATGGAACTTCAATTAGATGAATTAGATAAGAATATAGAGATAGATGAAGTAATGTTTGCTATACAGGAACTAAAAAACAGCAAGTCAGCGGGTTACGACGGCCTCCCACCCGAATTTTTTAAAGTATTAAACCACGAAATTGCTCCGGTACTTTGTGATATCTTTAACTGCATGTTTACAATTCCCTGTAATCTGGAACACATCAATTATTTTTCTAATATATAAAAACAAGGGCACTGTAAATGACACCAAAAAAGAAAAAGCAAAACGCAAAGGCTTGTACGTATTAAATAGTATCATGCGAAGTAAAGCAACGGTACCGGAAATAGCGCCAAATCTTGCAGATAGAATATTCAATGCAATCTTGGTGCCCAGAGTAGCGTACGGGGCAGAAGTATGGGGGATAGGAGAAAATACCATGTTGAATTCTCTTCAAAATACATATCTCAAAAATATAATTGGTCTTGCAAAAGGCAAAGCTAACAGTGGTATTCTCTGGTAATTTGGCCAGGTGTCGGTTGAACTTTCACTGCAATTCAGAGCAATAATATACTGGCTATCGATAGCAATAATATACTGGGCGGGGACAAAAAATGCTATTGTTAGGGAATCGTATCATAATAATGGAAATGGTAAATGGAGTAGACAAATTAGAGAAATTATCTGTAATTTAGAGCTGGAATACTTATTGCAGGTCACACCTGAGAGAAGTGATAGCAATGTAATTCAAAATAAATTATATGAAGCGTACAGACTAGAAATAGAAATGAGCAGGTTAGAAAATGGTCACTCATAGTTCAAACAGTTGTAGCAGGTCATTGGAGATGCAAACCATACATAAACTCACTGAAATCGAGGACGCGGTCAGGTTACTGGTGGTTTCGATTAGGGGGATGGAAATTACGAAAATTAAGAAATAATCTAGATTCGATTTGTCCAATATGTGTTGAGTAGGAAGAAGATTGGATTCACATCCTGTTACACTGTACACAAACAGAAAAATATCGAAAATGTTTGCAAATCGGGGGCTTTATAAACCAAAATAGAAACATTAACTTAGCAATTAATATAATGCGTGACAACAGAATGTCTGTAGTAGAATATTTGGGGCAGTTTCTAAGCTGCGTAAGGGAAGAAAGGGAGAAAGAAATGAAGGAGATTATAATGGTTGGGTAAAATGCAACGTGATACTGCCGGTTATTTTTTCTATGTTACAGGTTATGAAACTTCTTCCTACGTACGGATAAAGAAATACTATTTTGTAAATACTTTTTCTTATAGACTCTATTTGTAAATACTAATTTTGTAATAATTCTTATAGACTCTTGTCTCATGTAAATACTTTTGTAAATGTATTTTGCAAATATTGTCTCTTGTAAATATCTTTTCCATATACAGTCTTTTTGTACTGACCGTTGGTTTTCCGTGGTTCCCAACGTGCTCAATGAATTAGTCAGTTGCTCCTATTTCAGATTCAAGAAACTATTACAGTATGCCAAAACTTTATAACTTTATAATAATTAATTTTCTAACCATGAATAATTAAATTTAATATTACGGCAGCAGGAAATAAAAATATCAGTCTTTCTATGAAAAATATAGACGCAACTGAACAATTCATTGAGAGTGAATACCAAGGCATTTAACGCACAGCCCACGGCTTTAGGGGTTTAAGAAGGCAAAGGGGCTGAAGCCTCGCCACATGTAATTTAAAATGTATACGTTGTAAGCAAAATGCCCTACTGAATTAAATTGAATATTTACAATATATGAGGGGCTTATCTACTATTTTAATTAAACTTTTACTGACTCGCGTGCAACCGAAGTGGTGTAGTTATAGATTTATGACTTTAATTAGTAAATAAAAATTAAAGGAACTAGTGACGTAAGTATTTTGATAAAACCCATTTACATTGAATTAAACGCAGGTTAGGTAAACACAACTTCTTCACACTTCATTGTATTTAATATTAGATAATAAATGCATCAAACAAAGGATTTTAATGAAACCAAATCAATATAATGAAAGCTATCAAGTAAATACTGTTTCCGTAAATAAAACACTCTTCTTCTTAACGCATCAGAATTTTATGCGTGTCAAAACTTCATTTCCCAATCATAATATTTACTGAATAAATGTTTATAGTTATTATTTTTCTAGAACTGTTGGATTATATTAATATTATTTGGCTTTCTATCATCATAATCAATATTCAGTTATTTTTTAATTTCTTTTTCAACTAATAATATATAAAACTGACCATTATTTTCATATCACATCTAAAAATGACACGCGGCACTTAATAAGCAGATATATTCTTTAAGTTGGTTTTTAAACGATATTATGAAATTTATTTAAGTTCAACTGTGATATTTTGTAATTTCTGTGTTTCAATTTATGTTTGTCGTTCTATTGGGCTAAAGCATCGCATTCTTAATTCCATACGACATTTGATAATAAATTATTTTTATGCCAATCTATAAATTTTAGCAGCAATTTTTTGACAAAATATTCTTTGTAGGAAAATGGGATGGGATGAGTCACGGCTGTAGACAACCCGTCGTACTTCAGTATATTGCGGATACATGATTCATGAGCTACACTGTAAGAGAGCGAACGAAAAGCTACACGCGGGACAAAGATCCGATTCGTCTTTGTGGGTTTATGGTGATAGTAATCTTCATTGTCTCTACATGTCCTTTAATCGCCGTGTTGCTTCTTTTAGTAAATGGAATGTCACTCTGGTATTCATACATGGGACAGAGAAAATGAGATAAGTCTATTTATTATGTTTACAGAGAGTCTTCCTTCCAAAATATTAAAATATGACACATTACTTTAGAACATTGTTTGACCTTTACAAGAAGGTGCTAACTTCTTGACTCACGTTATGAGATGATTCTGAATGGCTAGTTTTTACGGTCATTGCAAAAAAATGCGCAAAGCAATGTGGCGACTTTGTCCATGACATACGCCGTTCCTCCTATTTGCAATAGGTCTTTTTTCTCTTATTTTCATCTATCGTATCAGGTTGGCAATACTAAACTTGTTACTAATAAACATTCTGAAGTACTGACTTGTAGATACAGGTATTGATGAACTAGACTGGGTAGTAAGCTACCCATGCAACATATCGAAATAATTTCCGTATTTTTCACTTTTAAACGAAGGAGGATATTTCCAGTCAAAATTCCTAAACAAGCTCCCCTGTCAAAGATGTTACCTAACTCTCCCGGTTCTTCAGGTTCTGTCTCTCATTATTCATTATTGTACGACATCTACGACTAATTCACAGAGAGTGAAAAACTATAAAAGGTTTTTTCGATCTGTCTTCGCTAATTGATACTAGTGAGCCGCAACATTTAAACAAAGAACTATTACTTTGACTTTACAGGCCAATGGATATTCCAACACGGAAGTGCGAAGGATGCTACGCACGAACAGAAAACGTGACTTTGGCCCTCGGGACACAGGAAATAAGATAAATAGTGTTTATTTACCCTATATTCAAGGTATCACAGATCGGATAGGACGCATATATAGAAAACATAACATGAAACCTATCTTTCTTCCAACTACCAAGATCCATAACCTTCTCCGTCCTTCTAAAAATTCCAGAGACCCTCTTACTATCGCTGTGGATATAGAATCCCTTGCTCAAGTGGCGCAGTGTACGTAGGGACAACTCAACGGAATGTACGTACTCGTATTACGGAACACAGGAGGAACTGTCGGTTGGGTCAGACTGAGAAATCCGCGGTGGCTGAGCACGCACTACAACCGGGCCACGACATCGAGTTCCGTGTGTTACGACCACGTAAGCACTGAGGATGCTCGCCGCAGATGCGGGTGAAACGTCAGTTATGACAGAAGAAATGACGACACGGCTTTCAAACCCGGAAGAGATTTTACTTAGCAAAATATTTACTTAAAGATATTTTTTACTTAAAATGAGTAAAATGAAAATCCCTCTACAGGAACATAATTGTGACGTGGAAGTAACAAAAAATGTTTCCGTCACTGATCTTACATTATTTATACACATTCAAATGATATTTAAACGTTTGTCCCCCTAAACATGCCCCTGTACATGAACAATTCTTGTCATTTTGTGAACCCGCAAGACAGTACAATGAACCTCTTTCCATGCACTTCTGTAGTGTATGCCTCATAAAAATAACGAACTATTCGAATGGTAGATGGTAGCGTAATAAAAAATGTATATTATTCATATGAACGCAGAAATTCCTTCTACTTTTATACTGACTAATTAAACCTGAAAGTAAGATATTAATATCCCAATTTGATTGTTTAGGAAGTGTTAAGGTGATTACGCTGTAGAACTTGGTAGAAACAAAAAATCTTTGATAACTGCTTCGCTTTGTTTCTATAAACTTTACAATATTTCAATATTTTAACGCCAAGTTTTATTTAACACCTGACCAGAACGTACATTCATATACGCAACGCAATGAAATATGGGGGTCATCATTGATGATGATGATTATTATTATTATTATTTACGGTGACAGAAATTGTATTTTACTATCTGACAACCCCACTGGTTCATATATGAGGAGTTTTCTATACAGCGAATCTTATCTACATTAGAGGGAAGGTAAGGAGAAAGTTACAATTTTTACTGATGTGATGAATATTTACGTTGAGTTGTAATGTTTTACCGAAACGTTGGAGAAAATTACTTAGTAAATCTAGTTAACGTTCAGGACCAAATTTATCCTCTAGACAATGATAATACACCTCAAAGGAATAGGAAAAGTCGTGCCAGGTAATAATATGCGGGAGCAGCAGCTATAAGACTAACATTTCCATTGAGATTTTATTGTAATCCTTAGCAGCAAGATTCTATCCCAAAATCACTGCAATCGTTATGAAATTTGATCTAGTTTTCATTTGAATGTAAGGTGGGAATTAGAAGCTTAATTTCAACAAACAAATATTACAATTTGCGTTTCCAGCCGCTGTTACATTTTATTCGCTTCTGACATTTTATTCCCTTCTTCCACGTATTAAGCGTGGGATAGTGCGCAGGATGACTCCCCACATTACTCATTACAAGCCTCAACTCTATAATCTTGATCATTTATCAAAATGTAGTGTACTTTTCATTTAGATCATGTTTAAATTTTTCATTAACTTCTCAAAAGTGTGTCACAAACTCAAGACCAATTTTGGTTTGGCATATACAATGGTTTAATTTACAATAGACGAGACAGTATTCTGAAAATAGGATAAATTTGTCCCAACATAATTCATTCAGTTTCATTTCCTTGACGTTGAAATTTCTTGCCGCAGTCGGCCGCCAAATAAACGAAAATTTCGTTATCTTAATAAAATTTATTACATTCACTCGAATACATTCAGTGCAAGGATAACAGTTTTATAATATTAACTTTAGTATCCAAGAAAAACTCATATAATGAAAATACCATTTTCATTAATACGATTTTTTTCTTTTTTAAAAATCAATTCACAATTGCACATTTTTAACCCTCAGACGGCACTTGTTTTTACTGTCTTTATCTTTCGAACGTAAATTCCAATCGATTTTCTCTCTCATAGGGGCGTTTGTTTATATAATATTAAATAATATTATATAATTACATATTATTTAATATTATTATATATTATTAAAAAAGGTTAAATTATATATTATTAAAAAAGGTTAAATTATATATTATTAAAATATAATGATATTGTGTAATATTATTTAGCACTATTAAATATTATATAGCAACTAAAACATATTTAAAGGAGAATAATGTATTTTTAAATCTAGCAGATAAGTGTAAGGGTGGCAGTTTTAGTTTCTAAAGATGAACATATATAACCTTTCTTAATAATATATTAAATAATAATATGTAATTATATAATATTTTTATAAAGCGTCAAAGCTCTTTATAAAGAGATTGAATTTCCTATCGGGCTGCGACATATATACATTTTCAACTGTCACAGAAAATGTATTTTCCTACCTACGATGTTAAATTTCTAGGAAAAAGTTACATTATGTTTCCTTAAAAGTAGAATTAATTATCTTAGCTATGAAACCCAATTAATTGCAGGAGTCTAACTTCAAGCCGGTAGACGTATGTTTCAGCATTAAAGAGAGGAAGCAAGTTATGAAATTGTTCTGTTTGTTTCAGAATGTTGCTGCAATTCAGACTGTGTTGCAATCGATTCGAGACTGTGGATATGTAAGTATGGGACTGATCCATCGACAAGGTTGCCAATTACACGCCAACGAGACAAATTCGTGGTCCATGGAACGTGTGCAATGTGCAGAGATGCCAATCAAGGTGACATCGCACGGCGACAGGTGATGACCCCTCAAATGTGGTGCTAGAATTATATAAACATTCACCACAAAAATTTTCAAATCACGAGTCACGTAAGTGCTAGTAGTAAATACGTAAGTGCTAGTAGTAACTTAATGTATTGTAACTTAATGTATTTTAAGTTAATGTATTGTAACGCGCTATAATTTCTTTATATTTTTATTTTATTTTTTGTTGATTAAATTATCGTCGTCAATATCACATTAGTCAGGGTGTGGATTCGCAAAAATTTCAACTTATAGGGTCTAGATTTTCTATTTCATGGAATAAAAGAACTAATCACATTGAAATTTACATTTATTCAATAAAAGAAAACATTATGAGAAGTAAAAAACATAAAATACCATGCACTCACACATTCACATTCAAAACTACTTCCCTTCCAAAAATGATTACATGTCGCGTGGTGCTCTTAACGAATTGTCCTGAGAGTCTGAATGAACGCTGTTCTGCGACGAAATTAATGTGAGTCTCTTAATACCACAATCATCTGATACATCACTGCTGAAGGACAAGTTGTTTATGTGTGACGGCTTCACAAACTTGAAAAATAGATAGATCTCAGCGTGGATATTACATACTTCTGATGGTGAATGAGACGACAAGAGTTTTCGATGTCATCGTGTTGAGTAACTCAGTAGACCCTCGGTCGACGTGCTGTTCTGCGTCCGGTGTTGCTATAAGACGATCGATGAGTTCATTGACACGGCGCGTATTATTACTTTCCCGAACTCGTAAATGGTTGATTCGTACTCCACAGGTACTCACCCATCAATTTCACTTTGACTCGGTGCGTTGAGATATGACGACCGTCACTCAAAAGTTCTTTAACGTTTACTGAACCTTTTATTATTCAGTCGCGCTAGAAACAAAGATGTTCGCGCTGTCCTAATACTCGGAATACGGTGCTTCGCGGAGTCACGACGTAATGTTTCAGGCACTCACGAATCTTTCGCGCCCTCAAATGACTTGGACATTCCGCGACTCGCGTAAGAAAGGAGAGGACGCTACGCGCAACTGCACTGGAATAAACTCCTTTCGGTTCTACAAGTGTTCGTTGAGCTAGTTTATCAACCCCAATTCGTACAATAATAACCAATCAGATTGCTCTCTGATCGATGGTCGTGTTTTATGTACTTTGACTGGTAGCCTTGAATTTATTCTAGAAGGTTTTAATCAACTGTCATTGGCATTTACTCGTTGGTTTCCCACGATAACTCCAAATGATTTTCGTACCCGTTGATGATGTAACTAACAGATTACTATCATAATATCTCAGAAATTTGAGACCTCAGATTTTAATTAAATTGTTTTATTTAAATGATAGTTACAGTATCTTTCAACAGACATTATTGTGTACTGGGTTCTTATACTGGTGTACTTTGCACGTACGTCCACCAACTTCATTTTAGTCTCCTCTCTCTCACTGCTGTGACTCGTTGGTTCTTCTCCCAACTATTCAGGGAACATTATATTACTTTCCCAATATATTGAACCATGTAAACTGGAAAATCAATTCTTTATGACAGTTTAATATATGTATACATTTTAACGCATCCTTTAGATTATAATAATATTATATAAAACATTTTAATTAATAACCTGCATAAAACCAATGTTACGTTATTTAGATCTTACTGGTCCAGTATATTTTCGAATGTGTAATTGCAATACTATGTGCAATATATAACAAAAGCTGCGAGATTCATGAAAAAACTTTATTAACAGCAAGGGTTGACGACGAACGTTTTTTTTCGCTTTTGGAAATAAAGGAGTCATAGTCAATGGACACAATGAATATGTTTCACCCAATTGTTTTCTAGAAGATTTCAATGAGACCAGAATCATCTCTGCACGATCTAAAAAAATGTCGACTTTTTCACGAAGCTATGCGAATAGGATTGCAGGGTTCCCAATTAAAGAAAAAATTTCCGCTACTCAAAAATAAAAGCTGAAATAAATTTTTAGTCAATGCTACATTAAGGCATTAAAACAATTGTTGACATGTTATTTTATGATGGATGCCGGTTTTGAAACGTGTTTGTTTTATTATTAACTTGCCAACCACGTGTGATTGCACGAGTGTTTTTGTTACATTACACTCTAGCTCTTATTTTTAGTTCAAAATAGGCGACAATAGCAACACTAAAATATTTTTCCAACAGTTTCTTTATTCAACACCTTGCAGAAGTGTGATATATCATTTTAAACTCTGTCATTTTGAAAGAAATTTTTAGTGTTTGTTGTAGATGAAAGCTGATCATTAGTGCCTCAAATCCTGAAATTGGTCACGATTGTCAGTAGATTTCTACAAGTTAAAAATAAAAACATTATATTTCTAGCTATATTAACTATCCGCTCCCGTTAATTGTGACCCATTTCTCTTTGGTTGCAACCCTATGGTCGGAACCGTATTCGCAATTTCGACGTTCCGTCTTTCTCTGCCATATGGTAGTGGAAGTTGGAACTCTATTTGGGTGCATTTTTGCCAAGAATTTATTTTGCCGAGAACATTCTGTATATTACTTGTTTATGGAGATTACTATTTTACGTGTTTACTATTCATGGTAGCAATAATAGGACAAAGCAATACAAGAGGATAAAAACATGCGTACGTGTTGGCAACTCTTCAAGACGTCGTTTTTTCATGTCTCCACGACTTTGACGACGTTGATTATTGTAATTTCTACGTGGGGTACTGAATATAATAATTAAGTAACAAAATATGCGCAAAAAAATGTTTAGTATAAAACAATGAAAATAGGTATTATGACTAAGATTTACAATGCAGACGGCTCACGGCCCAACCATCCAGGTTAATCCTTATAGTGCATGCATAGTATTTTACTTTGTGTTTCCATTTGAATTATTTAAGTCAAGGAACATATTATAGAATTAAGTAAACAGTGTAATCGAACTGTTGACAATACAAGTCACATACAAACTACCGCGTCTAACGTTTCTTAAACTGTAATAATCCCAAGTTATTTTTTATTATGAAAATAAATATATTATAACAAGAAAACTGATTTCCGGATTAACCGAGGATCGGATAACACAGGCTCCACTATAATTGTTGATGAAAAACTTCAATGAATTCCTGAAAAGGCTGAACAAAAGTGAAACGACATATTCGGAAAAGTTGAATAATGCACATCTTGTCGCACAAGAGTTCAATTGTACCTCTTCCCATTCCTGAATCTCATTTACGTAAAATACTGTAAAAGAAGATGCAGTAATTTGTATGAGTTCCTTTTTCTCTGAGAAACTAATGCTTGTTACACACAGAAGAGTTGAAGTCGTCACTAATTTCGGTAGAAAATGCATATCAAATTGTATAAAAGAGAATTATGAGCAGTATTTTCAGTAAGCAACCAACGCAAATCAAGTTTACAAAATGCATATTCAACAAACGATATCTTCGAGACATTTACGTTTTGAAGCTGTTGCAATTGTGGTTTACTGCAACTAATTTAGTTTCAGGACTCCGCTTTTTATCTATGAATTGCGAATTTGGGCCACGATTTTATATTCAAAGCTGGACTCTCATTTACATGCAGCACATGTCGATTCATATGAATACCATCGTTAAGTTTAATTGCTCACGTAGAATTAAATTTTATTAAAACCGACATGTGGATGGTGGCGCATCTTGAAAACATAAAGCGTGGTTTAATAAACAAAAATGTTTTTCTCAGGTAAGCATTAAAAACATCTCACTGTTTCGTTCCTAAATATGATATGTTTTTATCTAAAATAACATACTTCGTTATCTGGTGGATTATGTCATCATTTTCACAATCTTCAACGTCAAAAAATGGTAATATAAAAATTAATACATGTCCCAAACAAAAAATACTACAAACGTCTTTTGAAATATATATATATATACATATATATATATATATA
>NNCF01129658.1:0-88579 GCA_002313205.1 Laupala kohalensis
TAACACAATCTGGAGTATCCACTGCTTCTAAGAATCTGGAGTATCCACAATGAGAGCGACAAATTTTTTTCGTGGGCAACAAGTAAGCAACAAATTTTTATGTATCTCCGGACTTGGCACTATAAAGTGGACACTCCAGATTAATAGACATGTGATCTTAGTTGGTGTCTACCTGGCTTATGCTCGAATCAGTAATATCAGTTGATAATAAGTGGAGTAGTTTTCTCCTTCCCAACTCTGATATTGTTATTATAAGAGAATCATTTTATTTTCTGCTTGACCACTAGAAAATGATTAAATAATAGGTGCAATCTGTATCTTTTCTGTTGTTAACCTTGAAAATTTTGCGTGTTGCCTCCTTGCGCCTTCTTTATTGTAGAGCTTTGAAAAATTACAAAATATAATATTTCTGGACATGAAATCGGTACTAGTTCACTTTAAATTTAAAAAAATTACGTCTTACTATCTTTTAACGGACAATTTCTATGTATTTTATGTGTTTTCCTTGTATTTTCAGAATACAAACAGAGGTCGTAAGTCGTAATTTATTTATCTTGATTTCATAATGGACGGTAATAGTAGAATTAGATCAATTTATCGTCCCAAAACCATGTAATCTGTAAGATTCATTAGAAACGATTTGCCTCGTTCTTGAGTGAAAGGATATTAGGTACGTCCAATGACACGCAAAAAATTATTATACGTAAAAATGTAATATGATTAAATAAACATTACTCTAAAAACAGTCCTTTTCAGGTAATACGAGGTTAAAAAATTTAGGTTTTGTCACAATTGAAGCGGACAACTACAATACACGTTGAGAATAGGCCAAAGAAAAATCGTTTGGACGAAGCGTGCATGGAAGAGTATGTGTGCGTGCGTGGGTGGAAGTTATCTTTCGTCAGAGAGCATGCACAAAGCTAGCACCAACAGGAACGACGAAATTGCAGTTGTAGAACAACTGCACTGAACACAAGACGAACACGGTTGGAGAGAAAAGTATTTACTAAAGCGAGAGGAAAAAAGAGTGAAAATTTGAGAATAAAGGTAAAACGATGCATTGATAAAAGTAGTTGATTATTGAGTTTTAAATCGTGGGTCTAAAATGAACTTATTTTCGATATACTTCATCTAAAAAAATCAATTACTTATGACTTACGGATTTACTTATATAATACATTATTATATAAATACTGGTATTCAATCCGTAGACACGTTAAAAAAAAACTAGTAAAATATCCCATATCAATTATAGGTTTGTTTTAGTTTCGTTATCCAAAATGATCCGTTTGCAGTTGCATAGTAGGATCATGAGAACCGAAATAGTAGTTGGATAATTTATTACAGGACATAAGTCATGATAAAGTCACATTAATTCTGTCAGAATTTTCATTAGGAATAAATTGACTGTATGTTCGGAATAAAGAAACGATAATTCAAATTCAATGTTAAATACTGCGTTTGATCACAATGAAGTTGATAAGATTTAACTTTTTACAGCAAGAAAAGGTTCGTCTGGTTACCATGTCAGGCGATCGACATAAGAAAGGAATTACAACAAACCAAATTGCGGTTACACTTCTGTCTGATGTATGGCACGCAAATTGATTCAGTTACAGTGCCTTTTTCACTCCCAGCGCACGCGTGCTTCTGGCTATAGAAAGCACAACAAATATAAATATTGAAGTTATTTGTAACCACGAACATGAATGTACAAAATATTAACAATATGATTGTTAAGATTGAAATATGGGTTGTCATAAATCATGTAGTTTACAGTGTAATAATTAAAAAGAGTTTTGCTATTTTTAAAATCCAACTGTTTAAATTATCGAATTTATTGTAAATTATTGAGGTCATTTTATTATTAACGAATTTTTGAAACTATTGTCTTAGTAATAAAAAGAGATACATCACAGATAAATAAAGTACAGAGATACCTCTGTTTTGACAATAATCCGTCTGTAAACAATCGGAAAAACCCAAGAAAATTGATGCAATTGTCTTCATATAAATCAATTTAATAAAAATAATATTTCTGACCCTCAAAATTACGCCAAAATCATTCTTTTTAGAGAATAAGTTTTCAAGCATTATTTATAAAAATTATGCTAAAATTTGACGTTAAATATCGACGAAAACTGAAACCGACGATAAGCGAAGCTAACAAAAACAGACATGTTACTCTCTTGTTTAATGAAGTTAAATCGTGTCCAAATATAAAGCCAATAATATCAAGGATGATCAATATACTTTATCAAGCAACCCAAACACCCTTGTCAATCACTAGATTCTCGTCCAGAAAAATTCCCTTCTCTCCATGAACAGAAGTTACTCAAGATAAGAACTCGTTGTAAATAATTTTTCTGTACAAAATATATTTCATAATAAATCAACTGATCAATAAAGTTTTCTATAATTCGCAGCAATTTGGTAGTTATATTAATAACAGTATTAATGGAATTATAGTGTTCAATCAGTAGTTCATTTGAAACAAGCGAAAGCGTTTTCGCCGACGTACACTACATCATCAGGCAAAAATTTGTTAATTTAACGATGCCAACTCCATCCGCGCAAATGCTTTTGCTTTTTAAAAATAAACAATTGAGTATACACCACACTTTTATTAACATTATAATAATGTCTTTGTTTGGTGGCGAAGTTAAGGCATTTAATTATTATACTTAAACTTATAAGTACATACATTAATCATAGAAATATAAACGATGGAAACACTAACACATAAAATATAATAAAATAAAATAAGTTTTTGAAACAGAGAAAAAGTTTTGATTTTTTTTTTTAAATAGAGAAAAAATATTAAAATAAGAAAAGAGCGCGTCATTATGGAACATAAGAGGCCACGTGAGGGTATTGAATATTGTCAATCGAAGCAGAAGAATTGAAAACATAGAATAAATCATTCATCCATTCATTAATAATATAATTATTAATAAATAATTAATGCGTCGGTGAAACTGCTCACGTGGATGAACGAATTGCGTAGGAAAATTTTACAAGCAACTTTTTCTGCATTATCTGAATGGAATACGAAAACTCGAGGGTAGTTTCTATTCCTTTCCATTTATGCCCTTTTTGCTCATAAAAGCTAAGCCTTTCCAAGCAGCTTCTCTTTATTTCCACACAGCGTGGCCTCAAATCGAGCAGCAATTGAAAATATTCCCACCATTAAAGAACCCCCAAGGTCATAAAACATTTATTGAAAGATTACTCGCTGAATGTGAGACTATTCTACCAAATGAGGCATAACTTAGAAAACGTTTTATGAAAATGCAACGCTTGATGGTTACGAAAACGAGTCTCATTTTAACGCGAGGTAATATCTCGTCCTCCTTCAGAGGGATGGTGTAATTAACCAGTTCCAATCTTTTGCTACAAAGCTCTAGGAAAACCCAGTACCTAACCCGTGAATGACAGCGAAAATCATATCAGCGAAATAAAAGAAAACCGAGAGAAGAAATTTCAAAAATATAAATTAAATGTAATGTTCGATTTCTTTTTAACGGATACACAATTTGGATTTATTTTCAGAGGTATCTTGCATGTGTTATCTTTTTTTAAAAACGAAGCATGTATTTTCTTGGATATTGCAAGTTCTCAATCTTGTTAAAAAAATTATGCAGATGATAATTGGATGAAATAATGTAAAGGTCAAATTACGGTGAAAATTCAACATAAAATAGAATATTTTCGAGAAATTATAGTAAATTTATAAATTAATCTACTTAAAATATCTGAGGGTTTTGCAAGAGAAAAAACGTAAAATAATCAAGTTACACAATTTAACGATAGATGTAAAGAACTTTATACTAATAAAAAACTTATTGATTACCCGATGTATAATTTACAAAGAATTCGGAAAAAGAATCAATATTTGAGTGCATTAATTGTAGTACTACTAAATGATGTAGTATTAATTTGTACATCAAACGGAACAGAAAGTTTTATTTAAAATTTTAAATTGGAATTTTGATGTACCAATATGAAATCCAGAAAAGCGACAGTTTCCCTAAACAAGAAGAATGTAAAATTTTCAAGTAGTTCCGAAGGTTTTCCGTGAAACAAAGTCAACTACTGAAAGTGAAAGTTTCCTGTTCTAGAGACGTGTCTGACTGCAAGACAACAAGCACTGACATTAAAAACTTAACATAGTGTATCGTTATGAATATTGCATGAATGTTTATAAACAAATAACCGTGATAGTTCAAAATATGCAGTCTGACATATCTAAATACCCAAAATTAAAAACATAGATATGGCAGCAGAGAAAATAGTAAATACTGATAAAGAAGACAATGTTGTGTGTATCTAAAGTCTGTTATGTGTAGAAAACTTTTATAAATTCCGTATGTGAAGGAAAGGTTTATACATTGGTTTATATCTCCCGTGTGTGTCTAATCTCATCTTATATAAGTCCCTTCGTGTAACTCATTCATTCACTCATCTAGTAATCATATATATTGAGAACTTGTACTAGTCGTACACTACTGAAAACAAAAAAGGGCACATTTATTTTTCTAAGTCCCACGCTCTGAGCAGTTTCGGACTTGTTAAATTTGGAATACCTCTCTCCTGCTCCTTCCCCTTCGACTGAGGAACTTTCGTTCGACCAATCGTAGGTCTATTTGAAACGGCTTCCATATTTGGCAGACTAATTGAAGACATAGTACCGCTCGTAAATCGTAACGAGATAAAATGTTTCATTACACTGCTATTAAAGAAATATTTTGTATTTTGTATTATACACATTTTGGACTTCTGTAACAAAAATATTATGTATATTCTTGACTTCAATAAACTTTACCATTCTCTATATTTAAAAGATATCTCGACATTCGTTGTCTCGCAAGGTCATCATAAACAAGTTTAAATTAATAGAGCATATACCTTTTTCTTTATACATTTGGAGAACAATATTTACTAAAGAAAAAGGTATATGCTCTATTAATTTAAACTAACAGTTTTCGTAGTAATAAAATAGCAGTCGCATCGTCCAATTTTACTAAGCTCCATAAACTCAAATTCTCCCTCTACAGAGTAACACGAGGCCGTCTGATCAGATAAGGTATTTCAAACCTTTCTTCTGATAGTCGTAGATGAAAGAAAGAATTTCAACCAGGAATATCGAGAATTTGCGCAGGTGATTTAAACTTTCGCTTTACTTGAACGCAAAGGCTACTTCATATGAAGGTCAAAGTATACTTTTAAACAATATTCAAAAACTGTTCCAACTATTTTATTTTTCTTAAAAATACTGTATTTATAGTGTAATTAGTATATTTTTAATCCGCATTATCGGTAAAGTTTGGTATAGATGCATTGAAATAATTTCCATTCACATCGCGTATTTTTCGTTTACCAATGGTGAGAATCCAAAGAGTGTGTTTGTAGATATGTCATTTTAATGTTATTTTTAAAGGAGAATAGAAGATAGAGTGCATCTCATGTTTCTCATTGTATTTGGAATCTTCCATCCTCACGAACGTCCTTAGTCGCGAATTCACATCCAATGACGGTGTATCATTTCGCGGCGTTTGTAGGTGTGCACTAATTAATTTGCTGAACTTTGTTACATTTTGCTAGCTGTTTCTCACATTTAACTTTCGTGTATAGATTTCACGCGTTACGATGTCATATTATATTATTTTCTATCATTGAAAACATTAATTTACCTCCCATTTTTATTTTTCCATTATTTTGATGGTAATGAGTGATACCATTTTGTTTATTTTTAACTATTGTTTTGAGTTCAGTGCTATATAGTTGGAAATGTAGAAATAGTATTGTAAATATTACATTTTACACTTTCAGAATTATTTGTCAAGAAAGATAAGTAGAGTAACGAAATAGCATGAAAAATACAAAACACTCAGACGCAAGGATATTGAAGAAGTATTATCTTTAAAAGAGTATCACATATTTAAACAAAATTGTGAATAGATGCAATTAACGTTCTTTAACATAACTATGAAATTTAAAGGAAGAGAAAGAGAGGGAGAAAGAGAGAAGTAGGAACAAAGAAAGAAAACAAGAATCTGTGGCTGTATTTCACAATTTCATTTGAATAAACTAATGAAAGAGATTTCAGTTTTATTTATATTTGTTGTAACGTTGTCTAAAATACGTTTTTTGTAATATTAATCTCGGATCACGATTTTATATGCTGCACGATTACAACCAGTGTTATATTGTAGATCATTATATCATAAGAACATGTAATTTATTAGTTGCTTGAGAGGATTAATGTGATTTATAACACAAGATATAAAATTTTGTGTTATTAATTCATATTTTATACAGAAATTTTCTATATTTATTTAATTTATATGACATATATGAAAAAATAAAAGAATCACAAATTATCTGAAATTACGTTAGACAATACACGTGAAGAGAGAGGAAAGAAAGAAAGATAGAGAGAAAAAGTAAAACAACGATAGAGAAAAGTGAGAGAAAGAAAGAGTGAAAGAAAGAAAGAAAGAAGGAAAGAAAGACAGAACGCGGAAAGAAACAAGGAAAAAAGGAAAGAAAGAAAAATGAAAGAAAGGAATGGAGGGAAAAAGAAAGAAAAAAGAATTGTAGAACGAAAGAAAAAGAGTAAAAGAAAGGCAGAGAAGAGAGAGAGAAAGAACGAGAGAAGGAAAGAGAGTAGGAAAGAGAGAAAGAAAAAGGCAAAACGCGGAAAGAAACAAGAAAAGAAGGAATGAATGAAAGAAAGAGAGAGAATGAAAGAAAAAGAAGGAAAGGAAGGAAGAAAAAAAGAACGAAAAAAAAGAGATAGAAAGAGAAATAAATAAAGAGGAAGAAAGAGAGAAAGAGAAGGAAAAAATATAGAAAGAGAAAGAAAGAAAGAAAAAGGAAGAAAGAAAGATAAAGAAAGAATAATAGGAAGAACGATAGGAAGAGAGAAAAAGAGAAAGAGAGAAAAAAAGAAAGAAAGAGAAAGAAGCGAAAAGAGAAGAAAAGGAAAGAAGGAACGAATGACAGTGAAAGAAGTAGGAATGAAAAAAGAAAAGAACCTATGGTATCAATATGAGTTAATACATTTCAATTTGATTGGAATAAATAAAAGGGATTTGTCTTTTTTTATTTATTCATATCTGAAACGAGGTTTTCATATTATTGATCTCTGATTATTTTTTTAGGTTGCACGATTACTACCAAATTGTTATATCGTGGATAAATATGTCACTAGAAGATGTAATTTATTTGTTCCTTAAGTAGTTTTATATTATTTATAACTCGAGAATTAAACTTTTGTGTTATTAGTTCATATTTGAGACAAACGTTTTCTATATTTATTTAATTCCTTTTCACATATATGAAAAACTTAAGAGAATCGCAAATTATGTGAAATTACTTTCGACAATACACATCATTTGTAGGCAATGAGATTTGATTTCTTTACTTCACTGTATAAATATAAGAAATTATAGGAATATTTATAAGTAATTTGTGATTCGAATTATACCAATTCCATACGATATCTTGCAATTATATTCAAATTCTGTTAAAAACTATATTTTATCACAGTATTACGCAAACGTTTTTTACAGAAACTCTAATATCTTTTACATTGCCTATGAAGACCTTGCGAGACAACGAATCTCGAGATGTCGTTTAAATATAGAGAATGGTAAAGTTTATTGAAGTCAAGAATATACGGAATATTTTTGTTACAGAAGTCCAAAATGTGTATAATACAAAATACAAAATATTTCTTTAATAGCAGTGTAATGAAACATTTTATCTCGTTACGATTTACGAGCGGTACTATGTCTTCAATTAGTCTGCCAAATATGGGAGCCGTTTCAAATAGACCTACGATTGGTCGAACGACAGTTCCTCAGTCGAAGGGGAAGGAAGAGGAGAGAGGTATTCCAAATTTAACAAGTCCAAAACTGCTCAGAGCATGGGACTTAGAAAATTAAATGGGCCCTTTTTTCTTTTCAGTAGTGTACAAGGCGTCCAACAATAAAACTTATTTGTATTGTATGTTCATAGCAATATGACACTCATTCTATGAGACTCAGCAATACGCTAAGTATATTTTTCTTTATGTAATTTTAAGGCTTTATACATGTTTACAGGTACCAAACTGTTGGTACATGCAATTCGCAATATTTTAAGATAACTGTAAGCGCGGGGCTTTAAATGTTTGAATCAATGTGAGATAGTTTCAATTTTATTTTAATAAGAAACTTTACTCTCAAAAGATGGCTAGATTTTTCAGAAATGGCTTGTAAACTGAGCGAGAACCATTTGCAGGTACGACGAGTGTCTCCCTATAGTGTGCAATCGATATTGTTTTGTGCTAGATGTAGTGTGAACTTCCGATTACCTTTATGTGAACAGAATACTCCCAGTCGAATGTGCATTATATTTAAACTACGTAATTTATAATTATTATAAACTCGTTATATTATCAGGAGTAGTAGTATCGACGAGTAACAACATGAATTATAAGTATAAAATCTATACCAGTAGTTTAAAATATTATTCAGTGTATTTCATAAAATGTTATTGAAGGAGTCACATGTATGCAATACGGAATATATGATATTGCTGGAAAAATATTCTATTAATACTTCTTTGATTAATGAAACAACATTTTATTATTTCATTTTATTTTACTATAGCTCTACGCAGCGAAATACAGTGAGTAAATTTTTCTTTCTTTATTGAATTTTATAAGGATTCATTCGATTTAAATTTTAGTACATCTTTCAACGCTTCTTGTGAAAAAGCAATTATATCTGGCATCTCTCTTTTATACGTATAATTATAAGTTAGTGTTTGTTTTATTCCTTGTATCTATTGCATGAAGGTGGCTTAAGTATTACCACTCGAGGAATAAATTATCATTATGTAATACAATTGTGCATTCATTGACATAATTGTACTTTTATGTCGTACGTGTGTTTAGGTTTACTAGTATATAATTACCAATTAGCTGGGAATGAATGTAACCCATGACTCGAAATATCACATTAATATTTTTGTGCATTACATTCAAGTAATGAAAAAGACAAAGGCTATGAATTAAAGAAAAATAATTGAATTTTATTTTAGTATGAAACATTTATCTCCTAAATTGGAAACCATGACGTGAGTTCGTAATTTATGTTAAGTATAAATTTTACGCATTCGGTTCATTTAAATTTTTATGAATCTTATAATCTGTAATAATTGCACTATTAAGCAAGGAATAAAAAAATATATATAAAGTCTTATCTTATATATGCCCGTAATTGTAACTCATTTACTTAAGTGTTCCTCATCTAGATATCAGAAATAAAAGGCACTTCTACTACTCCTACAAGCATGAAACTTCATCTCATAGCTGGAGAATGGCAATGAATGTTAAAATTTAAAAAATTTAAACATTTAATGGACTGTATTTGCATTTCACGTTCATTGGAAAGACATTCAGTGAAATACTTCTGTATGCAGGTGGCCCATTTGTTTACTCCTTAAATACAGTTAGCAATAAACATTTTTATTGCTATTATACGGTGCCGTAAAAACCAATTTTTTGCTGTTAAATGAGGAGTCACCGGATGTACTAGGCGTTCGATGGACTTCCGGATGAATCATTTTAATCTAGCAACAAGGATTTTCCTCTGGATGCCTAAGCACGGGCGCAGCCCGTTATTTGGGGGTCTTGGGGTATCACCCCCAGCGAGCAAGGCGAGTAAATGTAAATAATATCGCAATAATTCAGTACATAACGTAAATATATAACAAATATAACACTGTAACAAATTATAATAGAGATATTAAACAAACGTGAATGAAGTTTTGCATAAATAAATTCGTGAAATAAACTAATTTTCCAAGACCATTGAAAATAGGATGGTTCAAGAAACCGATTAAAAATTACAACATATATGCTTACCATAATATCCGTACATGAAGATAAAAAGTGTTTTCCAACTTCGAAACAACTCCTGTTTTTTCATGTTTCGTTTAAAAACTTTTAAAATCTTTTCCAATTATTTAGAAGTATATCTAAACTTTATCACATATCTCGAAATGCGAATTGTTTCAGCTCCCTACTTGAAATGTTAGAATAGATTTCGAAAACCATGGATAGGGACTGGATATGATTTTATTATATATGATGCATAAAACGAGGAATACTCTCAGATTTCCAACATATTTCCTATTGAGTTCTTATTGCTGCGTGTATAATCATGGTGATATCGATTCCATACTCTATGGCTATTTTCTTGGTAATACTAATTGCGTCGGATGAATTGAACATAACTTAAATCATATGATTAAATTAAATTAAATGAATGATTCAGTAAACTTATTATTTATTTTCAAATTTTATTTAAATAGTAGATACAAGTATCAAACAATAATGGAAAAACTTATTCGAACGCCAACACGGTTGTTATTGAACAGAGTACCAAATGCTATACATTTGTTTCGGTCAAAACCTAGAGGCAAGTTCTCTCAGGTATTCAGCGTAGCCACTCACGAAAGTGGAATTTTCTTACTTAATCCGTGTTTCTTGCTTTTAAGCAGTCAATAAAAGAGAAAACTCGTTGTTTATACTGAAATAAAATTGCAAAGGAAACATAAGATTATTAAAAAGGAGGATGAGAAGAACGAGAGAGATGAGATAAGAATCAAGAAAAGAATTAGAGAAGATAAAACAAGAAGAAGAGAAAGACGCATTTACACTATTTTTGTCGAAATATGAAGCGGTGTCACAACATGAGTTTTCCATACCCCAAAAAATCCCCTCGTAGCGTAATTGTCTCATGATATGAGTTTTAAACAAGAGTTCCATATCATGGAAATGCTACCATCACTAAACCCATAATTGTTCCGAATATGACATTAGACTTTCGTAATTCGTCGTGTATGGAAATCACTTCATACTAGAGTAAGCGTTAATCGGCAGAGATTACAATGTACGTTTATTGAAACGGAAATATAAAACCTAACATCTGAAGTACTTCCGTAAACAACAAGTCCATCTAAAAAAATATTTATTTCATTAATGAATATTTAAAATTCATTTTTATTTTCATGTACCATACACGTGGAGAATATATGTGATAACTTATATGGGACACGGGTTAAAATAGCGACGAGTTGGGAATCGAACTGGGAACTCCTGCATTGATCGCAGGGGTGTTCACAACTACATGGGTTCAATCGCAGGGTTGAAATATTTAAAACGTCAACAAAAAATCGACCCATAAAGCAAAATTAACTGTGGTTTTATTTCATTATTGTAAATTTTAATTACTGAGTGTGAACTGATGACTGGGTGCTTTTAATTACTGAGTACTTTTGATTACTGAATCCTTTGTCGACGTCAGAGTTAGCACATCCGGGTCTATTAAACCGTTCACTTCCGCATGAAGAGCATATATTTTCACAGGGGGATCTTTCTTTGGTATTCCCGTGTATCATCCATGGCTGAGGATTGTGTACGAAGTTTTGGTTTCGATCCCGCTACCGTTTACGAGCGACGTAGAAGGAGAGGAAAAGAAACACAAGTCGCATTCCTTTATCTTCCTGGCGAGGTGCACCGGCGTAAAAGAGAGAGATTGACGCCTGAGTGTTTTCAGGGATACGAATAAGAAGTGGTTTACATTTCATATCATCACTGAATTTATTAAACCATGGCAACTTCAATCTATGCTTACAAAAGAGAAACAAAATAATGAGACGAGTGCATAAGTGACAAAGGGGATAACGATAGTGTGATATAAAGGAACGCGACTCGTTTGGGGAGAGAGGAAATGTTTTAAAAGAACGAAGAAGGAGCGAGGATTTGAAAATAGCAGGGAATGGAGAACTAATAAGGAATAAAGATCAATTCCAGATATATTGTACAAAGAGTATTTTACGAGAATAGGGGAAATAAGAGATATAGTAAAAAAAGAACATAAAAGCAGGAGTTAGAAGCGTAATAATACTAGGTAGACATGGAAGACTAGGCTATATAATGACAATGTTTGTACACAAGGTGGTCGCGAGAACCATTATCTTACTTTGAATCGGCGTGGGCCTACAGGGAGACACTTAACATGGGCTACCTGCTAAACTTAACATCCAGTCGCAAAAACTAGCTCAAAAAAGCAGTTGGGAACTGCATATGGGGTTTAAATAAGTTACTCTCCGGAAACAAGCAAGGGACCATCCCATCAATTCCGAACAAGGGTCCAAGGGCAGTGGCGGATTTAATACTTATAAAAAAAAATATTACAAGAAATTACGTAGTGTTATAAATTTATGAAATGAATCGAAGATATAAAATGCAGTCAAAAACATTTCTTAAAGTTTTTGCAATAAATGCATATTTTTAAATTTATTTTAAGTGCATAATTCAAACTTTTTAATTTAATTTTTCGATCATATAATTGGATATTTAATGTATATTTTACATATCTTAACTTGTTCAGTACAGATTTTGCCGAGTTTTAAGTGCATATCGTTCCAAGCCCTGGGAAATATCTTTAACCAGATAAAAATGGTGACGAACCAGAAATCGAACCCGGGACCTCCTACTCAGATCACAAGGTGCTAAAAATGACCGTTTCCGCGTTACATAATTTCTGGACGAGAAGGTGATTTCGAAGCAGAGATCGAAAGCGACATAATGAAGATACGAGGGAGTCCCATGAGGTAGATCGCTGCCACCGCCGTGACGTCAACAGTCCGAAGAGTATAGGTCGGAGCTCTGGGGTTCGCCTTCAGTTGCTCATCGCCAGTCATTCGTGTCGGTGCCAAGACGCTCGAACGCCCGCTCTCTCTCTCTCTCTCTCTCACTGTAGGCCAGGGAAATATCTCGCGCATCTCTGACTACTAAATCTGTTGACAATAAAGGTGAGAATTGAATCAAGTAAATACATTTTATGAAAGTATGGATAATTACTATAAGGTAGCGGGAATATTTTAAAAATAGTACGGCAGATATTATTTTCCTCTTTGCAACATAGTTGAAGGAAGGTTTCACTCGCTTTAACAGTTATCATTAACTATTTAAACTGAACATCAGAAAACTTTGGTATAGTACATAATACTATAAAATACCGATTTTTGTAACTCACGTATTCACGATTTTTGTTTATCACTTACCAAATGCTTTTATTTGTGAAGACAAATGTTACATCTCTTTCAAATAAATGAGTGCAGTAGCGTCTGCTCTTGTTGTAATTCTTTACTGCTTTTATCTCGGGAAGGAAAAATGGAAAAATATGAAAGCACCTCGCTCCTTTGGATACATAAAGCATGATACTGTTTTTGTGTCCTTTGCGCTTTCCAGTTACGCGTAAAACAATCTAAAATATTCTGAAATATTTGCCTCTTAATGTATGTGATTTTTATGCAGGAATCGAATGTAAGCGTGTGAAACGAATAATAGACGACTATAACTGATTTTCTTTCTGTATATTATTTTTATTCGCAGATGTTGCCAGTATTTCCACTGTTGGCATTGACATGTACCTTGGTGTTTCCTATAGCCACTCCAGCATACGGTAAGGAACTAGAATTTCGATAAGCTAAGTAATAAATATTACTTAAAATACTTTCTTATACTTTCTTCGTGGCTTTATATACATAATATGTTTATGTTAAATCAAGTATTAATTCTTTTTAAAATCTCTGTGTAATGGAATTGACCATTGATTCAGAAAAAATGGACACTATAATAGAACTCTGTACTGGAACCTACTTTTTTCCCAAGCTGATGAGCATATAGAATATCTGCTACGCATAAAAAATCTCTATATTCAATATCACAGATGCATAATGATATTAGTTTGATATTCAAAAATCTGTCGATTCAGGGTACTAGAAGAGATAGATCAACAAATAAAAAAATATGTTAAAATGAAAAAAAATAAGAAAGTAAAAGTGTTTTGAGTTTACATAACACAACTTGGCGGAATTTTAAGTGAAAATGCTGACTCAATGTAGAACATGGATTACTTACTAGTGTACACTTCTGAGAAATGCGTCGTATGTGAGATATTAACGAGAAAACTTAAAAGTAAGAATTAAGCTTAAAATGTTAAATGTTACTTTTGGCAAAAGGTATTCGGTGACATGAAATGTAAAACGTCACAAACAGTAAGGACGAAAAAGATAAATGAGCTATTTTTGTAAAAAGTGAAGAAAAATCATAATTTTTAATTTACCCAGATCTTTAGCATTTGACGGAATTTGAGATGCCTTATACTATTTCTACTTAGAATTAAAAAAACAATCATTTATGAGGCACCAATTTTTTAATGAACCATGTATGAGTTATTGGTGAGAAAACGGAAAATGCGAATTTTCGAGCTCTCCCCCAATTCCACACTCAAGGAGAAATATGGTGTCAACATCTCAAATTACACTTCTCTATTCATAATAAGAGATTAAAACTATTTCCAACTTCCCGCAAATTAATCTGCTTTTTGGCCTTTTTTCCTTGCCTGTAAAACAATAATTGTAATAAAAAATTACTATACCGCTATATGGATATGTTATATCACATTCCTTTTTAATTGAAATTTCCATCGCTTAATTAACTAGTATGTACCAGACAGTTTTTAAAATTATTTTATATAATAATATGTATATAACCTTCCGTCACATACAAATGTTATAACACTCGTTTCACCCCAATAGAGATTAAGTTAATTAAAACTTCATTTTTCGTTGTATTGTATTTGTGACCCGGAACTATGATACATAAAGAACTTAATTTTTTCTACTAAGTAACTGAATTATATTTTAGATTAATAACCACGAAACAAAACCAATAAACTGTGTTTTAAAATATGCCAAGAAGTAATCAATTTGAGCAAAGAGCAGAAACAAGAAATCCATGAAATTTTCCCAGCCATGGAAGCGTTTTTAGATTACACATGTTTTTAAAAATAACAGAAATTCTAAACAAAAATATAGTCGGAGAAAGGTTAGTCATGAAATAAGTCGCGTTCAAAGAAATTGATGCGTGTAATTGCTGTCTTCTGTATTCGTCGATTGAGTGCCTGTTAATTTTCTCCTTTACATGAAAGCACTGACGTCATGGATAATCGGTAGAAAGAAATTAAGTACAATACAGTGGTTCTCACAAAATATATTTTTTTCAGGTTTGAAATGTGGACCGTGGACAGTTTGCGGCGCGAATACTAGATGTATAAAATATAAAGAGTATGACGGCTGCGTCTGTGAAGATGGATTTTATGGATCCCCTTTTGCAGGATGCACTTCAGAACCGGAATGTGTTGGTAAGCGTTGAATATCAAGCGAATTTATGAACGCGAATAAAATAAAAAACATATTTTTAGTTGATCATTGTTCATCTTTCAATAATACAAACAAATTTGAGTCCAAAGCATTGTTAAACGCATTTAATGCAAAGTACCACTAAAGTGGGTGAATAAAGGTCTCCATTTCTTAAATAATTAAGAAAAGTCATCTTTATACGTGAGGATTTAATTTTTTTTTAAGTCTACACCACGAGGATCGATGGAGCAAGTAGAAAAAAGTAAATTCTGCTCTGAATTCAAAAAACTAATAAAATTCTATTATCTTGTAGGGTAGTTCTACCCGCTTAAAATTTAGTATTTTTATATCTATAATAAGAGTAAAAAATGCAATTATATATATATATATATATATATATATATATATATATATATATATANTCAACATTTTTATACAACGGAAAGTTTTCGCAATAACATGTTTTTATACGAATTTTATGATGATTATACCAACACATATGATGACTATAATAGCATATGATGACATGCATTATCAGAAAAGTCTGTCTTTCTGAAGAAACTGCGCCCTTCAACCCTTTGTTTCTCTGTTTCAATCTCTCCTCAACATAAACTGACAAGAACCCCTTTGATTGCAGAAAACAGCGACTGCAAAGATGACAAGGCATGCCATAATTACCTGTGTCTCAACCCTTGCGATAGAGCGTGTCCAGAAGACGTGGGATGCATCGTAATGGATCACAAGGCTGAATGTATCTACGTTGAGGGTGCAGATTCAAAAAAATAAAATAGAAGTGATACCTCGCTCATAAGAAACAAAGAATCTGCGTGAAAAAATTCTAACAGTATAAAAATATTTTCACAATTACATTACAAAAAAACCTTAAATACTTGGATTCATTTCACACTGTTCATAGCATATGTTTACACAGGGACGCTATGTCGGACACAGACCCGCAAGCCAGTTCACACAACTAGTGATAGTCGCTCACCACAGCTGTTACAGCTACACTGCAAATCCAAGTGTCTTGAAACCACCACCATACGAACGTTCTTTTAATGTTTCCTAGTTGTTTTTCTTTGATTCTCCTCTTAAACTCAGAAACCGTAATAAACTCCCCCTCCATCATTTTCTTACCAGCTTCTCAGATATCACAGAAATGGATTTGGATTCATAAGTACCGGTTTTTCATTCAAATTCTAAATATATTGTCCTGTAATTATTTGCTATCTCTTCTGGTATTAAAAATTTCGCTTTGTGGTGCCGATGGTTTCTCATTCCTTTTTTTTTGTACTTTAAGTTATTCTGCATCCTTATGTAGAGAGCCTTTGGCAGATCGAAGGATTCTTTGTAGCAATGAAAGTTTAATAAAAGCATTTTAAAAACGATATGGTTCGATAATTTCCAACATCACTTTTGTTTCCTTGAGTCTTTTGCTGAATCGAGTGACAGATGTGACGGTTGTGGCAGCCCAGTGACTGTTGTGTTTAGGTCAGAATCTTAACGAGAAAAGCAGACTACTGCAACTAATGAATGATATTAGTATAATAAAAAAATACTACTACGGTAGTTTGCAAACGAAAGATTAATTATATAAAATGACAAATAAATTGGCAAATAATTATTTAGAACGGTAACTGCATATTAATTAATTCAATGGTGACTAATGGAATATAATTTTAGTGTATAATTAATAACTCGACAAAAAAATGAGTCGAATTGTAAACTATTTGAGTAAATCTAAGTAGTTTGATGAGTCGAAGCTTGGTCAGTACGAAAATGGTGTGGGGTCTCTTAAACAAATCTATTGTCATGTAATAGAATTTGCAACAATATTCTAAATGCTCCTGTATGTGTAGTCCTTATGCACCAATAAACTAAATTAATTATTCCGCTCGTTCGTGCGTAAACGTTATGATGCGTGTGAATAGTATTAGAACAAAAAATAGGTACGTGAGAATGATAAACCTTCGGAATGGTTTTTCTAAACCGGAAACTCCTGAAACGAACGATTTTTACACTACGATCCAGCTGGGAACTATGCAACTATTGAACGAAAAAAAACTCGATAAAATAAAATAATTAAAAACATTCTTGCTTAATTATTTAACCTAACTTAAAAATAAAGAGAGAACATTCACGACCGCAGCGAAAGGACAGAAGCAGGTTATTCAACCTCCAAATATTATAGCATACATTTTAATTAGACTTTACTTTAAGTTAATTATATTTAGTTGAATTGAATTTGTGACTCCGAACTATTGAATGCCCAAAGCAATCAATATTTTTGTTCAGTAGTCAAAGAATATTTTAACAAGATGATTGTAATAAAGATTGGGTTTAAAATATACCTAGAAGAATTAATGTGGGCCAGGAAAAAAAGCAAAAAATGTATGATCTTTTTCCAGCCATGGAAAAGTGTTTACATTACGTATTTTGCTGAAAATACTAAAAATGCACAATAAATACCGTGACAATAAGTTTATCCGAGGCCTGTTACGAAGGTTTCATTTTGAAATTTGTAACTGAACAAAAATTATATCGAATGAGCAATTTCTGAATTGAGTACCTATCATACAATTGGTTGTAAGATCTTCCTAATGAATACATTTTTTTTAAACTATCGCACAGTATTTCTCAAATTGAAGAGCTCTAATCTGGTGAATGGACACCTGAGTTTTAAATACAGTGAGGCCATAAGATATTTACTCAGATTCACAAACGTACAGAGTGACTACCAGGCCCACTAATCTTGCTATAAAATTAATTATGTCCACATCGCTTTGATTGCACCAACAAATTAAGGAACTCTACGATCTACAAACGTATAATAGAGCATGTAATAAGACAGTTTAAGTTGTTTGATGGCATTCAGTTGTTTGATGGCATGGATTATGATTTCGAATGTGAGATCAAGTAGAAGATGTGATAGATGATAAGATGATAATACAAAATTTATTGTCCAAAGAGCATTTAAAAACTGCATATGACCACGTGGAGGAAAATAAATTGAACACTAATGTAAAAACATATAATACTATTTCATGATTCTTGCTTTCAGATATATGAGTAATATGGGTGATGATTGTCAAACGAATAAAAGAAGGTCTGCAGTCAAGCGCACATCAATTTATGACTTTTGCGATATTCAAACGAAAAAGTCTACGCCTGACCTTCATATTTTCATGCGCCATTAAATTACTTGCGGTTCATGAGGTTCGTTATATAAATAAATTAGACAGTATATAGTTTGTTTACAGCAAATGAGTGTAGCTGGGAGGTGATGACGAAATATCAGAGTTTGTCACAAAATCGTTTTGAAATTTGTTGCTGTGATTTCTGTTTCTTTTAATGTGGTCTATCGTCCGTCAATTTTTATGTTCGGCAATATATTTTATAAAATAAATATTGTTTTATGCTATGACTTGAATTATAGATAATTCTTAATAAGTAAAAAATGTATTGTCTTGGAGTTATAAAGCAATCACATGCAATTATTGTTAGTAAGAGTACGGTATTAGTAAATTAAATTGGTATAATTAAATAAAATTCTAATTTAAATTCGAAACTCTAAACCGAGAGTACATGAGTGATTATGGGTGAAAACAGTCATTGAAAATTAAATGTAAGTAAAAGTTTTTTTATGAAAATGTAAATATTTTGTGTATGCTGCAAGAGTGTTTTATGTACGTGAATAATATCGCAGATGCTACTTCCGCCATATTTTTTATAGTTGTAGACAAGTTTCACTGCTTCTTATATTTAGCAAATACCATGTAAAAAGTTCATCAGAACAGTTAAGTATAGTATATTAAATTATACAACGGAACATGAGGTAAATCATGTCTAATTACCTTGTTGAATATGATTATAGTTTCTTACCGATCAGAGATTTCTTTTGTCAGGACAAAGGTAGTCAAGTGGCATTCTTTTAAAATAAATGAGTCAAGAGGCTGCTTTTCTTCGTGTAATTTTGAAATGCCGTGATCTGGGAAAAGAAAATGCTGAAAGAAACGGTGAATAATACGAAATTATATCGTATTTTGGAATGCTCTAAAGTACAAAACCGATGAATCATTTGCTCCTTTCATTTACACAAAAAGAGAAACTAAACTATTCTGAGACATTTTCCGGTGACTGTATGTGACTATTATTGAGGAATATGCGGAAAACGACTGAATAAGTGACACATTCTTTCGCAATCAAGGTAACAACCCGGCGTTAATACACCAAATGATACATTCCACTTGGGGGTCTTAAATTCTCCTTCGGGTTCTCCACACTAAGTGCTACGTTTCGGGGTTATCAAAGACATTAACTACGAATCTGGCTTAATCTAAAATGCTCGATCTAATTAAAATACTTCAATCTCAACATTATGGAATTTTTCGTTGGCCTGTGGATGTGTCAACTCAATTTCGAGAGGCTGATCGATTAGGATATGTAACGTGAGCCAGGATCATATTTCATTTACCCATATAATGACACGGAGAAATGTAAAGACATGATTGGATTATTTATTATTATTATTATTATTATTATTATTATTATTATTATGCCGAAAAATCAATATTTTGAGGACCTCGTGAAAACATCCCACGGACCACATTTTGAAAATCTCTGTTCTAGGCGATGGAGATATTTGGTTGAACGAACGGGAAGAACAACACACTCAAATGCGAAGAGAGCGATCTATAGATATAATTTTTATAAACTATACGAAGTATTTTATTTTATCAATTACTACATAATTCTGAGGGTTGTAAAGATTCTCTTTTGAACGAACGATGTATACAAATAAATCCGTCAGATATGTACAATTTCGTTAGTTGAAAGAGTAATTGGACAAAATAAAATGGGTAAAAAATCCATTTTCCTACACTTTATACTTGCGTCTGCCTTGACGTCATCTACTTCGAGCTGTTACAAAAATGTGGACACCTTACCAATTTTTAAGTATTTTATGAAATTTCATAAGTTTCACACGTAAGTTAATTGAACAATTGTTTGCTGACGTTAAAAGAACTGAAAGTTAAGGAGTTTTAAATTCTAATGGCGACCAATTCAATTTAATTTCATTCTAACTGTTATAAAAGAATTAAAAGTCAGTGTCAAAAATTAGTTACATTAATCTCCGGCTGACGGCGCATTCGTCAGAGTTGATCCTAACGCGCGACGTTTTTCAAACACGCCCTACTAACATACTCCAACTCCTCGAGTGCCTTCTCCCGGTGGCTACTGTGTTAGCGTGTTCGCTCACATCCAAGTCACTCCGGGTTCAGTTCCTGACGGGGCAGCGAAAATATGTAGCTATACACATGAATGTCCCAGTTCATATATAGCTGTGACTACTGAAAAACGAAAACTCGTTCTTCTAACCGCCTCGTACAACTCTACTATATTTTTAAAAATAATAATATATTTAGCGTTCAGTTTTCACGTATTTTTAATATAGTCATTATCCGGGGAAAATGTTTACTCATCTGTTTTCCTACCACAGCACAATGCATATTTGGTCGTCCCTTGTTTGTCACGTCCTGTTGGATCATTTATTTCGCATCTCGTGCCATGCACATTCTGCAGGAGACTTCGTGGAATATATTGTGTCTTGTCCTTGTAGATATCATGTCTGAGTCGTTATCTAACCGTCGAAACCCTTCTTCCAGTACTCTCAAAATTAAATCACGCCTTTCCATATCATAGATGACACAGTCCCACAACACGTGATTCCTGTCTTCATTTCCTTTCCCGCAAACACATTCTTCCCTGTCAGTCATTCGTATTTTTTTTCAAGTATGTTGCTAAATTTCCGTGTCCAATCAGGACGTCCATCATTTCTCGTCCTGGTGTAAACCACTTTCTTTTCCTAAAGGCATAAGTCACGTCCGGTATGTAAGAAAAAACTGGTCGTCCTAGTATCTCTAACTCTTACTATTACCAACTACTCCTACTAACACCTCCACAAGTTGTTGATAAACCCAGCTAACCGGCCACCTACTAACAATAGCCAACTCGTAACTTCTATCGCTCCATTTAAATAAGATTCAATAGCACGCTACATTTCCCATTTACAAACACAACAATAAAAGCGTTGTGTTTGCAGAAGACGCAATCTGCGTGTCTGCTCTTTTTCCATTCTTTTTTTTTTTTTTTGGTAATGACTGCAAGTTCTGTTCGAATCTATCAACAGAATTATTTAACTACATTTTTTAAATAGGGCAATCACTTTTCCTCTGTCAAATTTCTAGAAAAGACCAGAAAACAGATAATTTTAAATTCTCCCAATAGAAATTTCACAGCACATCTGCACGTCATATTTCTTCTTAAATTTAAGTAATGTTTCCAAATATTGAACCTTGGTGTTTTTATTGACTAAATTTAATAACTTTAATTTTTATTCATTTTAAACCGATAATATTCAGGTAAATCAGATAAAAATTCTGTAACAAATACGTAAGATGAAACAAATGTGTAACAAAGAATTCTATACGTGTCTTTATCCGAGTCAAACATGGAATATACTTATGGGCAGGGGTCGACTTAATGGTTTAGGAGCTCTAGTGTAATAATATTGGTCTGTCTCCCCCAAGCGAATAACAAGTTATAAACATAGCCTCCTATATGTAGCATCTTTGTTACAGTAAGTAATTTAATGATTAAATGAAGTAAATTGATTGTTTGTTTTATAGCGGTTGCAGGTTGTTCAATAGTATATATTTCAGGTTTCTATAAATGTAGGCCAACACGTAAAAGACATTATACGTATGCGTCATAGGAAGCTATATAAGAAAGTGATTTTCCTTTGTATTTACTTATGTCAGTGGGAAACAAGTGAGAAACAAGTTACAAGGAACAAGTGCGTGCCAGTGATCAGGTAGCACGCACTGCAGAGACCATCCCGTCTAGTTCGGCTGGGCATATCGACTATCTCATGATAAATGAACTTGTATGTTCCGTTGAGCTGGCCATCGTTACTTGACAATATGACCAGTATTTACTAATTGGTATTATATTGTGTTCTAATATTTTAAAATGTGGAATAAAATTATTCTTACCTTTAAAAAGCTAAATTCTTTATTCGGCATTTTTTTGGGAGACAATAATAATAGCTAGGATACAAAACTCCTTCCTGAAAAATACAATATTTTTTATATTTTTTCCATTTAATTTAATATTACTTATCAAAATTGTTACGGGGACCTTTCAAAAAATCCACATCAATTCTACTTTTCATTAAAATTCTACTCGAAGATAATCAGACCAATCAGGACCGCGGGAATTTCTGCGTTCCGCCACTGTTAAATTCGCCATGACGCCACTGGTACCAACATTCACAGCAATGACAGCTAGTTGTGATTTGTTTTTCCTTCGCAGATGTTGCCAGCATTTACTGAGTTGGCATTGACAAGTGTCGTCTTGGTGTTTGCAAATATCGCTGGAGCAGGTAAAGTAAGAAATTAATGTTTCGAAAAGCAATGGGAATAATACATTCCTATACTTTTATCGTGATTTTGAAATCATTATTATTAAAGAAAAAACTACAAAATATTTACTTTACTTTATATGGATGTATTATACCAGTTTGTTTTAAATTTAAAAAATTTTTCACTTAATATACCTACATGTATGAGATTATCTAGTTTAATTGTTTGTTTTTCATCAGCATGTTTATCACGTACAAATGTAATAGCGCACACTTCAATCTGACCAAAGAGTAATATTAATTTTATCTTTAGTTGTATTGAATTCGTGACCCAAAACTATTTGATACCCAAAGCAATTAATTCTTTTTAAACTAAGCAGTTAAAGTATATTTTGAGCTTTTAATCGTGAACAAATCTTGGTTTTAAATTTTGCGAAGCAGTATATATAATGAGCCAAGAAAAAAATGCAGGAATATATATACTTGGGAATTAAGATGACGTATTTTGCAAAAAGTTACGAATAATCCAAAGAAATATCTCGAAAAAAGTTTAGTCATGAAATAAGTCACCAGTAACTGCAGTCTTCTGTATTCGTCGATTGAGTGCCTGCTAATTTTCTCCTGTAAATGAAAGGACTGACGTAATGGATAATCGGTAGAAAGAAATCGAGGATAAAACGATGATTCTCACAAAATATGTTTTCCTATTTTCTTTTCAGGGGTGAAATGTGGACAGTGAGTGAATTGTGGTGAAAATGTAAAAAGTACTAAAGTTAATGGGTATTACTGATGCGTCTGTCAAGATGGATTTAATGGTTCTGGTTATGCCGGATGTACGTCACAACCGTAATGTGTTCGTCAGTGTTGAAAATCAAGCGTATGATTATTTATTCAATCCACGAGTAAAATAATTTAGACTGTTTTATAGAGGATCATTATGTTACGGTATCATTATTACGTCATAAATTGCAATCCCTAACGTTATAATGCAGCAGAGGGAAATTGTTTTACTTTCATGTGAAATAATACAAGCCTCGTCGGTGGCTCATCAAGTCATTCTTGGATGGGCCAGAAAAAGAATTGTAGCGTTTTCACATTAATGTCCCAGTTCATACAGCTGTAACTACTGAAAAGCGAACCCTTCTTCTTCTTCTTCTATCTATCTCCTACTGCTCCTAGTATCAATAACTCTGTAACTAACCACTTCTACTAACCCCTCTACTTGGGCCAAATTGATGTTAAACCAAGGTTAGCGGTCCATCTACTAACAATAACCACTACCACCCATCTTCTGCTTCCTTCCGCCCCAGGTAGATAAGCTTCAATAGTACGCAACATTTCTCATTTACAAATATTACAATTAGAAAATATCTCTGAAGTGGGTATAACACTCACTATGTTTAAAATTTTGTGAAATTTTCCAAAAAATATTCTTCTTCTAATGTTTAAAGTGATAAAAATTCTACAGTACGTTAATAGATCAGATTGAAAGAAGTAGATTCTGATGTAAATACGAAACACGAATGAAATTACATTCATAAAATTATGATCGCTCGGAAGACGAAAATATCCGCGGGGTGGAAGGAGATAAGTTGGCAAAGTTTCACAAGATATTTCTCACAACCAACCCTCATGATAACGGATATATTACATACAGTGATAGATATTAAAGAACAACACCAGGAATTTCGCTCGATTGTAGATACGACAAATGAGATTAAAGAAGCACTGAGAATATAGTGGAGTATCTACGCGGGACTATTGAGTAGACTCAAAGACAATAGGTGGCGGGAAGAGAATACGTAAGTGACGAGACGATAGTCATGTCATGTCTCTTATGGTGTAAACGTGAGTATATAAGTATTCTACATGAACAGTTTGTTCAATTTATTTATTTTAAGTCATATCTTGGTCGTGAGATATTACATGATATATCTCGTTACATCTTGTATTACGTGACATCTTACATTATATAATATATTCTATTACGTGTCTGGCTTATCAAACATCTTCTGTTTTCTGTAGTCGTGTTATATACTTATTGAAGACATCACGATACTCTTTATTCCCTATAATTTAGTAAGATGTCTCCGATGTCTGTTTTTTAGATTTCGTTTCTTTGAAATACTGCCCTCGTTTAGCTCCATATACCTTGCATCTCCAAATCACACATTCCACTGTTTCATCTCCTTTTGCAAGCAACCACATCCGTCTCTCCATCATCTCTCCGTCTGTTTGATCCTTTTAAAGTAATTATTAAAACGGCCATGGTCAGTGAGCATTTCTGCCTTTGCATTACCTGTCTGGAATCATCTCCTGTTTTTATGGGTCAATGTCACAACGGTAAAATTTATAAGTTAGCTTTCCTTTGTCACTCTTCTCCCATCGAATCTGCCACGCTCCTACTAATATATCTGATATCTTGTTCATCCATCCCTTATCTTCAATTCTAACAGTTTTTCCATGTATTTCAAGTATTTTCTCCGTCCTCATTGCAATTCTCAGTGCTCACTTTTGCATGGCCAAATCTATTAGCAAGACTGCCAGCGATGCGTTTAGTGCGTCCGTGGACACTTCACGATACGCTCCACAAAGTCCCAACAAACATAACCGCTTCAATCTTCCTTATTCCACATGATCCTTTCCCTTTTTTTCATTTTAATTATTTTATACAACCCGGCTTTTCGACCTTTTGGCCTCTACCTGGACCTTCTTTTTGTTATTATTTCCCTCTTCAGTTCGACCGCGAGGAAATAGGAAACACCCTACTGTCTAGTACTATCTGTACACTTTCTTCATGTCCATTATTGTATTAACATATTCTTCAAATTTCCTATATATTTTCTTCTGTACAATATATTCTGTTCAATTATCACTATATATTCCAGGTTTCTTTAGCTATTTCATCCATTGTGCTCTTTCTTCTTCCACGATCTTACAATTATGTAACACATGACTTACTGTCTCTTCCTCTTCACCACATATACATCGGTTACTTTTAGTTAGATTTCTTTTAAACAAGTAGTCCTTGAAAATTTAAATGTCCTTTTAAAATCTCATAAGAATATGAGATTTTAAAAGGACATATAAATTTTCAAGGACTACTTGTTTAAAAGAAATCTAACTAAAAGTAACCGATGTATATGTGGTGAAGAGGAAGAGACAGTAAGTCATGTGTTACATAATTGTAAGATCGTGGAAGAAGAAAGAGCACAATGGATGANCATCCGTTATGAATCTTTACGTTACTCTGCCTTCTTCAGCGTTTTCTCATCATATATTCCAGCAATTTATTAATTCTTTACATATTATACTCTTCCATCCTTTTGTGGTGTTGTCCCTTCTCTTGTGATTTGCAGATGACACCGGCTGCAGCGAAAAAGAGGAGTGCAGTGACAATCAGTGTACCGAACCTCGCTGGTTCGATTGTCCTGCAGATGCGGGGTGCAGTGTGAAAACCCACTTGGCAGAGTGTTCATTCGATGTTCCGCTATTTACAGACAAACGTCTTCCACCATTCCCTTAAAATGAATGCGAAACGCGATTTCGCCCATTCACAAATAGAGAACTGTCTGTAAAAATAAAAATAAAATAATACAAATTTTCACCATTGATAACCTTTTCACCCTGCTATTGCACAAATAAGAATATTTTGCGTTTAGGTCAAGAAAAACATTTTTTTTTGTTATGACTACGTTTCGATATATTTTATATCTTCTTCACCTGATCAATTCTAAAACCTGATTATTCTGCGCATATCAATCCATACCAATCACAACACCAAGCCTGCACACATCCTCCTCAAAATCACACAACAATTTCACTACATTTCTTTACATCTGCACAGATCCTTCCAACAAGCAAGCATTACGTACGTTGGTATAACAAAAGAAATTGTTTTACTTGACCTAAACGCAAGATATCCTTATTTATGCAAAATTTTCAACATTTTTCACAGTCAAAATCCCTAACCATTTATATTGAATACTTTATTTGTAATAACCTCATCCAATGATATTGGACAAATCGAAAAAGTTAATTTTTAGTGTTGGATTCTATGGAATTCGTTTAAACAATTGTGTGTCGATGCCAATGGCGCTGATCAGAATTTTTAGGAGAAAGAAAACACATTTAACGAAGTGATAACTTTCGGTCTGGTAAAAATGGAGACAGTCGAGAACCGAACACGGAACTCCTGCATAAGAGTGTTAAGCACTACACCTCCCGTTCTCCTCCCGCAATTGTACACCGTTTCCACCTAAACCTTTACCCCGGAAGTCCTGAGACACATCCACATCCCCCCAGGGGACTTACGTCTAGTATGTACGTGTTTGGCAAACACGCGACCCCGAGATGAGTCTTGCATTACTTCCACTTATTTGTGCGAGGCTCCTTCCTTTCTCTTTCCTGACCTTACTTGGTCACCTCTTGATCTTTTCGATCCTGACGCTATTAGGGCTAGGGTATCTTTTATATTCCTCAATTTCCCCCCCCCTCCCCCGCTCATTTTTTGTCCTCAATGTTTTGATGTATGTTTTGATGTATTTTAAATTAGGAGGGTTTTTAGTGGGTATAGTTGGGTCATCTTATATAAGCACCTTCGTGTAAATCATTCATTCACTCACTGATTCATCTATTAATCATCAGTGCAAGTTATTTAAGATTTAATGGACGTGTTAAAAGTATTGTGTACTATATGTGTGTTTAGTTGTCTTGAGTCTTTGCGTAAAAAAAAGTGACAAAAATTATATCTTCGGAAACTAATTTATAATGGCATCAACGACTAGTTCCAAAACGTAATTGTAGTCAAGTTTCAATCGTCGAAATAACAGTTATTCATTAATGTGTCGAATGTGTTTTTGTGAATTATTTGCTCAGGTACGTATGTGTAATTCATTTAACATTGCAATGAAGCGTATTATTTTCGTGGGCAAAGTGTGCTTTTGAATACGTGAGATACGTATAAGGAATGTATTATATTACAAGACATGTTTGACCTAACTCACTTTTAACTTTTTTTGTAGCATTGATATTAAAATTCGTTTGACAATCTTTAAAAGCGCAAAAAATAAGATCATAGTATATTATAAAGAGTTATTATTTTATCAATTAGGCATGGTCAAGCCATTTAATGTTTGCAGCAGGCCGTGACATTTTGTATAGATTCCTAGAATCATTTCAAAAGTTTGTTTACGTTCGTAAAGAATGAAGTTTTAGGCAATAAACAATTATTTTTACCACGTAAATGTATGTTAGGTTAATTTTATATTTCGCAACAGTGGTTTATATTCTACATGAATTGTATTTATTAATTATTCTAATAACATTTAGTACTTTCCAATCTCTTACAATGTATCCAATAATGAACCGTATTTGCGTTTTATGTTACATTAGTTTTAAATTTTACAACTGTGTTTTATATTCTAATCGAATCATATTTATTAATTTTTCCAAAACAAAATCACTATTTCTGTAACCGTATTTTCATCTTCATCGCAAAGACACTTACTTAAAAGCTGTAAGTGTAGTTTTGTTTATTTATGTAACTTTTAAGATTCTTATCATGAACTAAAAAATTTAGTTCATATTTCAACGCACTTCATGAAAAAGAAAAAATATATATCATATCCCGTTTATACGTATGATTGTAAGTTGGTAGTTGTTTTACTCTTTGCATGATTTACATGCAGGTGTCCAATTGTTTATTTTCTACTAGTCGTAGAAACATGAAATTCGGTTTGTCTCATAGCCATAGAATAGCAATAAATGATAAAATTCAAAAAATTCGAGAATATTATTTTTTAAGTAAATTTTTCGGCGAATTAATATTTTATGCGAAGCAAGCAAGCACGAGCTTGTAAGTGTGCCATGTAATACAAGCCAAAGCCCCCTCCATAACAAAAAAACTAGTATGACGGCGAACGGCAGATTCTATCGCATAGGTTTAATTACAAGTAGTGAAAGTTATTTAAGGTATTTAAAAAAGTGTTAAAAGTATTGTGTGCTTTAATTTTAAAAACAGTTTATAATAAACGCCATATGTTTTAAANATAACAAAAAACTAGTATGACGGCGAACGGCATATTCTATCACATAGGTTTAATTATAAGTAGTGAAAGTTATTTAAGGTATTAAAAGAAGTGTTAAAAGTATTGTGTGCTTTAATTTTAAAAGCAGTTTATAATAAACATATGAGTTAAATTTCTTTATGTCTTTGTACAAATAAAATAAGAAAAATGGATATTTGTGGACAAATTTGAAACAGGATTTGACGTATAACAACAAATAAGTTGGAAACGTATTCGCAGAAAATTTGTATTCGTCGTATTTATTCATGAATGTGTCGTATGCATTTTTGTGATTGTTTGCAAAGGTACGTATTTGTAATTTAATTACATTGCAAATATACGTTGTCAGAGTGTCTTTAAATTTTTTGGTAATTTTGAAATTGAAAATCGTTTTACGATCTTAAAAAGTGAAATTTCTACGTTTATAATAAATTATATTGTTTAAATATTTTCAATAAGATATGGACAAGCTAATTTATCAATACAGCAGGCCGTGAAAACTTGATTCAATTCATTGATTTGTTTCAAATGTTTGTTTACGTTTTAAAGGAATTACGTTTTAGGCAAGAAACAATAATTTATATGATGTAAAATTATGTTTGGTTAATATAGTATTTTAGAACAATTTTTTATGATCTACTTTATACGTTTTTTTTTTTTTTTTTTTTGGGGCNTTTTATAATAAAATTCACAATTTTTGAATCTTTTACAATACGTCCAACAATGGGACGTATTTGAATTGAATATTCATTGCAAAGACATTTAGCAAAATACTGTGAGTATATTTTGTTATGATTGTGCAATTTTTAAGGCTTCTTAAGATTCAAATTTTTAGTTTATGTTTTATGATCGTTTCTCGTGAAAAAGAAATTTCATCTGTTATCTGTCATCTGTTATCATTATACGTTAGTTGTTTTACTCCTTGCAATTTCTGTATGCATGTGTCCCATTTGTTTACTCCTTGAATATAGTTAACTATTAGCATAACGACTCAAGGAATAATATATCTATATTCAATAAAATTAAGTTGCGTGTTTATCGAGAATTTTTATCGATCTATTCTTTCATTTCGTACATGCGTTTAAGTTTTTTTAGTATATAAATACCAATTACCAAGAAATGAATGAAACACATGACTTGGAAATTCACAGAGATATTTTTTGAAAGGACATTAGTTTCCAGACTCGAAAAATAGAGGTTCGTATTATTAATGCAAGAAAGTGCAAAGAGTGTTTCATAAATTGTAATAATAATATAAATGATAACTAGTTCAGAGGCAATACACAAGTTGTAAGCATAATTTATTTTCTTGATATATACATCAGTAACGTTGGTACGCATGTACCAAGAATTTAGAGAAATATAATTCAGAATGTTTCCAACAAACATCTGCGGAATACATATTATTATTTGAAAATAATACATGACAGTAAATACATCCAACAAATCAGTCATTATGCAGATAATTTTTTTGCAATTATACGGTACCGAAAAATAACGTATTTTCTGCTTTTAGAACAAGTGTCACCGGATGCACTACGCGTTCGATGAACTTCGCGGTGAATCATTTAAATCTAGCAATAAGGGTTTTTACCTCTGGATGTCTTAGCACGGGCGCAGCCCACTATTTGGGGGGTCTGGGGGTGTAACCCCCAGTGATTAAGGCGTGTAAGTCATTAATAATCCGCATTGGGCCGAGTATGTGATCATATCCCGCGTGGAACTCAAGTTACCTTTTACTTTATGGGAAAATTCATTTTTGTGGAGACCCATGTTATAATAAATTTGTTGTCAAAAACTGCAGTCACGTACTGTGTATGACCTCATGAAAGATAATTTACTAACTTACTCTCCGGAAGCAAACAAGGGATCATTCCATAAATTTCGATCATGAACCCTCAGGCAGTGGCGGATTTATCATTTCTCATCCAAGGCAAAATCATGGCATACACCCCTAATATAAGAAAAAATGCCATGTTCAATACACCAATACACCCCCTAAAATAAGAATATTCCATTATGTACCTTTGAAGTACTGTTCGCAACATAATTATGTATTCTTTCTATAAATTTATTTGATTCTGCCGCCGAATTTCTTTGTTCCGTTACAGGTTTCCAGTTACCAACCAGATTCTTCTTTTTATGCTTAGCGCGCTGGCCCTAACCGTAGGTTTTCCGTGGTTCCCAACGGTGCTCAATGAACGTAACAGTCATTTACGTATATATAACAATAGCTGAGATAAAAAATTAATATTAATATTAAAAATAGTCATGACAGTAAAAAAACTTTCTTATTATAACTTATTAACACTTATTAATTTTCTTTTTCCGTTACTGATATCATTTACCTACCAAATAATCGAAATAGTTTAACATTTCTATCTTTAGTTACTGTTTCAGTTCAGTGAGAGTGAATACTAGGGTGTAGTATGCTTAGCCACGGTATACTGAAAGGCATCTGTAAGGCGCACGGACTCTAAGCCTCGCCATATATATTGGATATTTTATATTAAAATAAAGCCCTTTTAATTTGAATTTGCCAACCAGTCACTGTCCAATGAATTTAATTGGTATTCACTTTTATGAACATTTCGCGAGACAAGTTTTTGAAAACAAAGAATTCAACATATTATGTAAAGGAATTATCACATGAGAGTGTATTGGTACTGCGAAATGTAATGTAAAAACGCATCTTTAAAGAATAAGTGATCATGAAATGAATTACTAATTAGTTCCTTTCGAGGACCGCAAATCTTATGATTAACGTGTAAGTACATACGGAACTGATGAACGATAAAAGGGCGCATAAATTATTCCCACGATGCATTCCCTCACTAGGCGAAGTAATTAAGATAAAACCGTGGTAATAACTTACCAAACTGGAGTTAACCCAGAGTCGCCACAAATTTCAAGAACGCATCTGACAAGGTCGTATTCTAATGGTTATGAATCCGTCATCCGGGTACTGCGTGACCAATGGCTTGCTTAGAGCAAACTCACTCTCTCTCACTCACATATTCATTCCCTGCGTCCCCCCTTCTCTCTCTTTCCAATAAAATTCAACTTCAATAAAATACTGCAAGAGGGCTCTAATCATCTAGTTCTTGGCGAGTCTTAAAACTCCAAGAATAATTAATAATAATAAAATACAGGTACAAAATACTTTTATTTACTCCAACCTATCTTTCACACCAACAGGCCGGACTAGGTGAGGTTTTCACCTAGTGTTGTCCTCATCTACTCCAGACCAATGTCGGTTTGATACCACATATTCTCCGGCAACCCAGCATCTGTCTTTCGCTAATCCCTCATCCAAGTCACGGTTGAGGAAGAGCAGGTCCTACGGTCTGAACTTCGCCATAAGACAAGGGATAACCAAATAAAAAAGAAAAGTTAGTTGGTTAATTGCGGATATGAAAAAAAAAGTGTGGTAGTTCATAAAGTTATTCAATTTATTCGATAACCTGGATTTTTATTCTACTAAAATGTACAAAAATAATAAAAATTTACTTAGATCGAATGACTCAATTATCTCCAGAAGGTGACATCCATTTTAACTTTGTCGTATGAAATTGTGACATTTCAAATATTTTATAGATTACGTTGAAGTCACGTTGATTGTGACGTGTTGAAAGATGACATACGATATTCGCTACGCTATCTTCACCGTTCCCCTCCCTTTCCTTCATTCATGCGCCGTTACCCCTTTCTGGCTGTACGAGTACGGTAGAGAGCCAACGCGAGCTACTGCTAGTCAAGCTGCTTCTACCATGACCTCTTCCCTTGGCGCAGAGGTGGCCAGCGACTTGTCTATCGACGAATGCTATGTGCAACTGCGAACAATTATGCGTCTTCTCCATATGTACTGTGTACCGCAGTAACAATTATACTACTGCTTCGAAGGGAAATTTAAATTTTTTTGTCGGGTAAATGTAAAATGTTCAACTGCACAGAAATAAACAAACAGTACATAAACTTAGTTGAAGGGAACATTTTCATACCGAAATATAAAAAAGATTTCTTCCAAAAAAATATTGAGAAAATAGTATCCATTATTAAATAAATTATCTTTGTGTATCTCCTTTGTGAACAAATTACCCACTATTTTCCTGGTCCTTACAAATGAGTAGCGATTTGTCGATGGCCAACCTGTTTCAGTGATCAAATCTTTTTGTTATGTTGGTCATGCGTGCTTTGATCCACAATTGTTTTCAGAATTGAATGTGACAAAAAATTAAATATATCAATGGCGATTCAAGAACAATTATTTACGTATAAATTTAAAAAATTGATTCAAGTTAAGACGCGGTAACTCTAGTAATTTTCTATCAGAACATTGCAGCAACATATCAAATTTACTACATCACGTACCTAAAGAGTTTCACTTCAGAGTATGTTGATCCATCTCGGGGTTTGTGTCATCCTCTTACGAGGCGTCCTTGCGTCCTCGTATCCTCTATGATAGAGACTCTATCCTCCTGTCCTCATCCCGTGCATTGGACGTTATCCTCCGTCGTATTGGCACTGAATAATTGTGTCCTTTGTCACTCGGACGGCACAACCATATCGCCACGTCTTGTGTCGCTGCGGGCGAAGGGTTGGCGCGGTCACCGGTGGCAGCGCTGCAGGTGCGGCGGAGCATTCGGGAGATACAAAGAACTAGTTACGAAATGAAAAGCGTAACACAAAAACAGAATATGTTATGGGGGTTTTCTTCAGCCAAGGGAAATATTGATCGGCCATGGGAATTTTTGAGATTCCTCCATAAGGAGAGGGAAAGCCACATATGAGACATGTTGGAAATTGCGACGGACCAGAACTCGAATCCAGGACCCTCTACTCTGGCCGCAGGTGTGCTATTCACTGTACAGCACTGCAGCATGAGGTCCCGGGTTTGAGTCCCGGTCCGTCGCAATATTCACCTGACCGTTGACGATGCAAATACTCCTCCATAACGTAGGTACTCGGATGTTGTGAGTTAAAAATGGCATATGACAGACACGTACGTGAAAACCTGGTTTAATTACTCCCAGTACGGGAGCCGCCTATGTTTATTTATTCCCTTAATGAGGATGTGGACCGGGTCCACCGGAACAGGTCAGGCACTCCATATAAAGATGAAAGACGAGACATTATACGACGAAAGAAGAAAGGACAGAATGACATGACAGAAAATTCGAAACTGATAGAATTTCACTTATTTGGAAAATTATACACTGTAGTTGTATCGTTGCAGGAATGTGATATGGTACGGATGTGCGCCTCGGCCAATATGAATGTTCACTAAGAGATGTGGAATATGAAAAAGGAAATTTCACATAGTGGCATTATTAAAGGTGTAGAATTATAAAAGAAAATCCAAATCCAAAATAAATATTAATCTGGATATGAAAATATGAACACGGGTATTTCAAATTTACATTATTGATCATTTTATACTAGTAAGAAGTCAAATATTTTCAGTCAAGTGAATAATTTCTAGGTATTCCATAAATCTTTGAACGGTGAAATGCCTCGTTATAATTAATTCATTTATTTTTCACTAAAATCAATAAACGTATTGACAATATGGAAGAAATTATGCCGTACGAAGTTTTTAACCATGAATTTTTGCAGTCAGAAGAAGAATGATAAATATGGAAGTCTGGAAATTGGTGGCGTTCTCGGAACTGTGCGAAGCAGAACGTAGTTCGAATACAAGGATATTTAACACAAACTAACACCTCAAAAATCTATCCCAAACGAATAAAAAAACTGAAGTGCAGTTTTCACTAAGGGAAGTCGAGCCTTGAGAATAATTACTTAATGTACTCGAAGAATTTGTAACCTTTGTAGCTGCAAAGATATTGACACTTTAATTTATTAAAGGCAATATGTAATTTTTGGGCACTGCTTTAAGTATCAGCGTAAGGAAAATTGAACGTAAAAAAATTTGTGTGATTATACAAACGTTTAGTATTATTTAGAACACTATTTAATTCCTCTGAATAATATACTTCCTTCGCCTGTCAGTTGTAGGCAGATTTTATTCGGTTATATATTAAGTATTAATGATGTAAACAGGACATCAGAACAGTTATGAATAGTATATGATAATGCGCAATGGAACATTACGTAACTCACATACAGATTCCTGGGAATATTGTTTATTACCTACCAGACGCGTCAGAGGTTTCAAGTAAAGTTACACCCATTTCAGATAAATTAAAAATTAGCTCATTTTTTTTGAAGTTATTTAATATTATCTCCGAAAGGGAAATGTGAAAAATGAATCAATAGGAAGTCGTCAACACACATTTAAATACGATATTTCATTTGTATGGTTCGCTTCGTTCGGATACAGAAAAGGAATGCAAATTTTCTGGAATGTTTTGTCTATTACGTGTATGATTCTGTTATGCCGACAAACAAAATGACCTCGCTCCACTTCGAGGTTCTTTTCTTACCCAAGTTTTAGAAAATGCTTCAATATTCCTGATGCTGTTTAACTGTAGTTGTTCGTTCAAATTTAATACATACGATTTTTTTTGTCGTGGAATTTGTAGGACAAGATACCAACAGATACGGAACAGCCTTATTTTAGAAATAACGTATATATTTATCTTGAAGAAAACCACATAGGGTTTTCTGTATTCGTTTAGGGGATGTTCTTAGAGTTCGTTTCTAAAGACTTGCCCGGTGTAATTCTGTAACGCATGATAAACGATTGGCCAAACGACATCAAGTGTACAAAAATTCCTTGATCACTTGTTGATTTTCACTGTGAATGCATAATTTGGGAATATACGTTATGTCAAAGAGGAGATATGTATCTTAAGAAGTAAAAAAGATAAATTAATCAAACGATTTTTTTAAATTTTCGTTATCAATTCCTACATAATATTGGATTATACAACAACTACAATTTATTTATTACAGTATTTTGTGTGACATATTGTTTCTTATTCGCTTGTTATTTATGTACTTAGGGTTAGCCGGTCAGGACACATCAAGCCTGATAGCCTAGGCCTTCCTCAAAATAAAAATTCATTCCAATATTAAAGGATTTTGGAGGACGAATTGTGAAGATGAGGCCAGAAATATTGTAATATCCTCTAGATAGTAAATTTTACTTTCACTCAATCCAATTCTTCCGTCTGCTTAAATGTCACGTAAGGAATTACAATATTATTACGATAGACGAAAATATGGTCAATGAAGCTAAAAAGATTGCAACAGCGTTGTTCAAGGTTCAGAGTTCGGTATAAGTGGAGTGGCGTAAGAAGCATTATAAAGTAAAGATACAGAAAGTCAAGACCCACCTTAGAACTGTATGAGTGGTTGTCAGTCGGCTATAGTTACGAATGAAATGGAATTAAAACCTATGTACAATTCCGTAAAATGCTGTGTTGAGGAATAATCCGTATTTTATTATTCAACTGGTCGTATTCACAAGAATGCTGCGTAACATACTTTATATGTATTTTGATTTTTATATGTCATCTTCCCTAGGATTTAGGTCAGATAATTCATCCTAATAGATACTTTCACCAACTGAAGGTCAAAAAAGTTTATTTTATTATCACTATTATTAGCCATAGATGAAAAAAATAACCACATTATAATCATTTATATTCAGATTTTACACTTCATACCTACATTTCTGTTTAGCGTTATATTTTGATTTCTCGTTATTCAGTATAATAATAAATAATAAATTTATTGTCAAAATAGCAGTACAAACTGCGTATGACCACGTGGAAGACAAAAAACTAATTTACCCTCCGGAAGCAAGATAGGGACCATCCCATCAATTCCGATCACGGACCTTAAGGCAAAGGCGGATTCAAAAATTTCAGCAAAAATTCCTAGATAAGATAAAAAGAGCTGCCAGTTATAATACTAATAGAATGTCAATATGTTTGTAATTTAACACAAAAAATGTACATGTACAAATTATTATCGAACTATAGATTATTCTGAGTATAGTGATTAAAAATCATAAGAGTTGAAAAAACACTAAATTCACGATTTATTGTTACAATAAAACCGCCCCTAGACAAAGTCTAGAGAACCTGTATGATAAATCCGCCTCTACCCGAAGGAAAAACGGAGTAAAACCCGGGCAAGACAGCTCAACAATAATGGGTATGGAAAAAATTGGAAGAGGCCTATGCCCAGGAATGGGCAAAACAGACTGAGAAGAAGATTATTCTTTATCGAAATTAAAGTCTGCGTTCTATCTAAAGACCTTCCGTTCCGGACAGAATTTTTAATCCCGATGTTGCAGTGTTCTTTCGTCGCCTTCATGACCTGCTCCGCATTGTCCCCAATCCCCATATATATAAATCAATTTGAAGATGGTATTCTAACAGGTATGATTTGGTGAAATATTAAAAACAACTAATGCTTTACACGTGCTATCTAAAGACCTTCCGTTCCGGACAGATTTTTTAATCCCGATGTTGCAGTATTCTTTCGTCGCCTTCATGACCTGCTCCGCATTGTCCCCGATCCCCATATATATAAATCAATTTGAAGATGGTATTCTAACAGGTATGATTTGGTGAAATATTAAAAACAACTAATGCTTTACACGTGCTATCTAAAGACCTTCCGTTCCGGACAGATTTTTTAATCCCGATGTTGCAGTGTTCTTTCGTCGCCTTCATGACCTGCTCCGCATTGTCCCCGATCCCCATCTCCAAATTAATCCCCAGGTTCTGATGCGAGCCGGGGGCGTTGTGTGAGTAGCCCCCCCCCCCCTTCGCCGCCGTGAGGTGGAAAAGCGTCTCCTAGCTGGTAACCTCATTACTGAACTTGGGGCTCCGCTACAACTTTTTAATCGGCGAGCGCCGGGTAGTTGTAACGCAATTACCGAGCGCGCATTTTTGCAGTTGTGCATCGGCATGGGAACGACGCCGAGCCTCCGTCGCGCCCCCTGGCGGGGAGTAACGCAATTAAGCTGAGCAAGAGTGTCGTTGTGCTGAGATGAGTACTGTTGAAGAGGGATATGGCTTTCTTTTGGGAGAAGAGTTTCTGTAGCTTCTCTCGTTTTTTTGCGAATTACAGAAATAAGTCGAGGAAACGAATAGCACAATGAATGCGTGTTATTTATTATCAGGGCACGGATTTTGCTTTTATTTTTTCCTGGCTTTCTACGGCTATGAGGAATTGATTTCCAGCATTTTTAACCTCGTGGGGCTATTTGAATTTAGTTTGATACTGCGAATACATGACTACCTTTGAAGTTTGTTGTTTGAATTTTAGGTTAAAATATTATAATCAATACTTACATTTTTAGTATTGAAATAGGGTTTGTACTGAAGGAACGAGTGGTATCATTCAACTAACCCAATTGACACTTTCTTATCATTAAGTAGATATATTCCTCATTTTATTTTTAACTGCATACTTCGAATTTTTTATTTAATTTAAATAACTTTTAATTCATATTTTTGATAATTTAGCGTGTATTTTAATCGCACATTTTGAAAATTTTTAGGGTACATTGATACGAGTCCTGCTTATCAACAGTATTTCCCGCGGAGCTTCGAAATAAAATTTTAATTTACTTTTAAAATCACATTAACTATATGATTTTATTGATACACAACATACAATTTACAGAGCGAGACTGTAACACTTCAAAAGTCTCCTAAATGACTTTCAATATTTAAGAGTGGTTTCCACTACGATAAGACATTTCATGTAATTAAAATTATATTTAGCATATCTTTTTTTTTATTTTAGTTATTGTAAATTTACTATTTACACGCAGCAGTAAGCGGCCCTGCAAGCAAGTGACGAATCAGTGAATACGTCAACTTTATTTGTGATACCAATAGCAAATGACAATTTTTTTAAAATATATTGATAACATTCTGCACTTGCCATCACTACTACATACAATGGCGAGCTATTCCGGTAATATATTTGTAAATACCTTGTACAATCTATGGAATAAAATTATTTCTATTCTATCCTAAAATGTCGGGTACTTTGAACATGTCTTATGATTAACCACATGTCGCAATTAATATGATTAACCACAATCTCAGTGAAAACTGCACTTTGATATTTACATTCTTTCAGGAGATATTTGAGATGTACGCTTTTACTGACTCAACCGGTACATTAGCTGTAAGAAATTTTGCAGTTACAGGGGAATAAAATTGTTCCCCCACTTTGGGAGTATTTTCCTCCCAAAATGTCATCTAAGCAACGCTTCAAATAAAGTTGATACATTGTTTTATGGGACTTTGTGTGTTTTGCATTGAATTAATATGTCTCCTATATTTATAGAGGCGTAAAGAATATACTACAGGGATAAAATAGTTCTTTTTTTATATTCCACTTGGGAAAAAAGAGAGCCAAACTTAAATATTAAGAAAAAACCTACAATCAATTGACGTTTCCAAACGAAATTTATAGAATACTTTGTGTTTGGAGAAAGTCAATTTTATTGTAGATTTGATATAACTTGTGCTGTTGTTTTTTTTGCAAGATGTTGATGGTATATTATAGTGAATGATTCTTTAGAAATGTCATGAATTCGGATAACAATCGATCTCTGCTTCCGGCACATTTTTTGCAAATCGATCAAATGCCATTTTCGGCAATATTTCATCAAAGCGTAAACAAAGAGGAAAGCACGGGAATTTGTTCAGTCGATTGGAATTAGACATGATATAAAACAACAACGTGAAATGACGTACGTTTCCGAACACATTTTTTAATTATTCACGCATCATGAGGTTTCTATTCATATTCATCAACACTGAAATATCTTCAGTAGAACACAATGAACGTTTGAATTAAAAATGAATTTTGTAATTAGCCATACACAATATACCTTTGTCACGTAACATTAGAGTGTTTCTTTAACAAAAATGTACATTAAAACTCAAATATTTAAATAAATAATTATTGACTTGATGTAATAATTCACCCAATTTTCCCCATTGTGATGTCTAGTCAAATAGTGCATAGTACTTCGCATTTTGAAGACTACAGATGTGCAAAATGAACAATACAGGTTAGAAAAAGACAGCTACCTTCAAAGTTATAAGCGAACGTCGAGTTGGGTGATATTTGCAAGATGAAACATTTTCTTACATTCATAAACAGTTTCGGAAATCAATACGTCGTTAGAGAGATCGAGGTACCTCAAAATTGACAGTTTTCTTTACTATTGTAAAATATGATTTTCTCACCTGATCTTTCTCATGTCTTACCTGACACGTAGTTGGGAACTTTAATAATCATCATCGCAATTTTATTTACAAAACATAGATACCAATTTTGTGTAGAGAATTTTATAGCAATTAATAACGAACCAACAATACTTCTTAAAAAAGTATTGGACTAAAGTACTTCAGTCACTAACCTATAATTTAAAATATTTTTTCGTGGAGGTCATCGGACATTCTGCAGAGATATTTTTGCAGTATCTTGAGGCTACGGTTTCAGAGAACAGGTTATAATGTTAATGTCACGTCACACTGCTTACAAACGAAGTCTAGTGAGTTCTCAGTCTGTATTACTTTTGTCTATATTGCAAATTAACTTTTTCGTATATTTCATTGTCGTTACTAGTAAATGTTATTCATACAAGTAACACCCAAAGTAAATTAAACATAAACAAAATAATAATTTGGTTAACATTATGTAAAGTAAAATATTTACAAAGTAAATAAACAATTTGTTTTTTTGCATTTTTCGCAATATTTCAAGAAAAATGATACCAAACAACTATTTCCAAGCAACCTTTGCTTTGTAAGGAGATCTACTTGTGTTGTCAAAATTAATATAATCCCTTGAAAATGGTTCTTGTTTGGTATAATTTTTCTTGAAATTTTGTGCGAAATCCAAAACCAAACTATGTTTTTCTTACTTGCGCGGTAAAAAAATAATTTGCAACTCTCCAGTAGATGAATCATTCCGACCGCCAAAGATAAGGATGTTAGTGTGAATGATAGTTGCTTGGTGTCAAGGAGCATCTCTACGTCAGACGTCTCGAAACGAGGAAGTGGTGACGCAGTGAGTGAGGCGGTCAACCTCCTGCCGATATTTTTAGACTTTCATCGATTAGTAACGTAGAATGTGTTACTTCACCGCGGTTAAATGCTGCCTCCTGAAGCGATGCTTCTACAATGTAAAAGAATTCATTTATTTTAATACAAGGTAAAATGAGTTTATTTCCCCCATCAAATGTTTTTTTAAATATTTATTTTAAATATTAAAAACATCAATTCATCTTATGCTTCATCACGCCATTGCTATAGCGCTTTTAAAATAACTGTTTAAATTTCAAAACCGTTTTCCGGTGTGCTATTATTGTTTATTATAACAGAGGTGCACCCACTCTACACCCTATGACGCAGACCCCCCTCCCCAAATTTGCCTCTTCTCTTCCAAATCATATTCCAAAAATTTAGAAATATTTAAAAACTTTATCCCTCTTATTTACCCTAACTCCAAATTAAAATCTGTTTGCAAAACCAGTGCACATGCTTTCTCGTACACTTTTAAGAATCTCATCTATGTAGTACGCAAACCAACTTTACAAAGAAAACAAGCAACCATTTTCATGTATCCTATATTGACGTTGACAATAGTTTAATCTTCTTCGTAAAAACTAAAGGGAAAGTGATTGCTTGAAAATGGCAATTGTTTGGTACATTTTTTCTAGAAAATTAGAGCAGAATCCAGAATAGTACTATTTTTGTATTTTACGTGCGCGGTAAAAAATAGTTTGCACTAAGAAATATCCAGTAGGTGAATCATTCCGACCGCGAAGGGTAAGGATGTACGTGTGTGCGAAACGTTTTGTGTCAGAGAGCAAATGGGAACGAAAAAGTGGTGTCAGTGAGGGAGGTTGCCAACCGCCTTCCGGTATTCTACAGACTATACGGTATTACGCACGAAGTATGAAATAAAAATTTGGTATCAGAGACACTAAAAACGAATATTTCCATGAAAATCTCGCCATTTTTTTTTTGTTAGACTGTCTCTAGACCACTTATATGAGAAAGTAAAAAGCATGTTCATCACCTGTATTCACTTTACTGATAAAGGTTAAATTTATTTGAAATTACAATAATTAGGCTTTAATTTATATTTCAGCAGCTAAAAATTAGGAAATTACAAGAACAAGAGATTGAATTTTTTAAATTTAAAAACCTCATACTCAGATTTCATATTTATTCAGATTCATATGCACGACACTGAGATTTCGAGGTTTCTTACATTTCATCAGATTATTTTACTTGGTAAGCACCTCAGAAACATGTCCCCTTCTTCAATTGTAAGATATATATAAAGCAAGAGAATGAGACAATTAGCAGATTTGTCACTCGATTTTAAGAAACGGAGGCCATGAAAATCCTCAAGAAAAATGTAGTATAATTTGTAACGAGTATAGATGAGCGTGATTACAAATATTCGTGAGTGAAATTTACATTAAAGAAACCAATATCAACGTACAATTCGAGAAACGACAGTTTTTCTTTCATCTCTCTTCTTATCTTAAACTGCACGTAGTAACGCTTGACCAGCGCTTGACGCTTTCTCAGACTACGGTTCAGAAGATCCACTACCGTTGCGCATCACTTCAGATATTTTGATTATCACATTAATTTTAAATAGTTTTTGGCAAAGTTATTTCCACTTATCCTATCCAAGAGTTTATCACTCACAAGAAACGAAAAACTGTTGTCAACACAGTAAAAATTGGTTAATTCTCTCAAATCGGGTAAAGCACTATAACACGCAGGCTCCCGAAATTAATGCGACATTATGATTTTTATTTTAACATATGCTATTTTTAAAACTATATTTATTATTTGACTATTAAATGTTCTAAAGTGTAAAAAACTCCATTTTTAGAACACCCCCCCCCCAAAAAAAAAAAAATTTTNACCTCCCCCCTTGTGGGCACCCCTGATTATAAGACATATAAGTTTAGCGTTATTTGTACTCAAATTTAGGGCGGTTGTGAACCTAAATTCTATAACCCCCTCATGGCACGTTTTGTTCGCCGGTTCTCTTTCGGGTGGAAGCAAATTTTACATTGAGGCTTTCGTTGCTTTGTTTAGAAGCTCTTGTCACATTAATACTATAGTAATATTTAATCTCAAATTTAGAGTTATTTTAACTGTAACGATCTATAAATAATGCTTTCTAAATAATTTAAAGATTTGATAATGAATCGTATTTGTAAAATACATTTTTTTATTGTATCAAACACAATGTTTTTGGTATTCTGTTGATATTATAACACTTATCTACCTTTTTAGGAACCTTGATCGGAATTGATAGGATTGTACCTTGCTTGCTTTTGGAGAGTAAATTAGTTCATTGTCGAATATATATTAGATGCAGTGATATATAATAATATATAACACAAGTAAATAACAGAGATATTTGGATTATCGAGAAACCTTCGTTATTTAAAATTTTTTTAACCTTCAGCTCCGAGAAACGAACTATACGATCGTTGCAGTAAAGACTCAAGAAGGTTGTAACGTACTATGGTATACTCAAAGTCACGATACTTTGCCTAAAATTATTCAATATGGCTGCCTTAAACAAATTGCCAACTTCTACGAAACAAATCCTTGAAACTCACTCGCGAATATTTGAAGGAAAGCGTAGTAGGAAAATTTCAGGAAAAGCGTGGTCACAACGAATTTAAGAAATATCCAAATAAATATTTATAGTAGTCACAAAAGCGACTATTTGCTTAAAAAATACAAGTTAATAACAACAAACAAAGACACAAAGTATTTGTTCCACACGCTCGATGCAGAAGGAACAGAACAGCGCCACAAGAGCAAGCGATTTGATTGTTGTCCGAGGTTGGCAATGGAATCAATTTGCCAACAGAACACGAGGGTACCCTTATCATTACTCTTATGGACGATGGCGAAGTAATAGTGTTGGCAATATTGAGTACAGGTTCTAAATCAACATCAAGCCAGTTAGACTGACAATACATAAATAAATAAAGTTGAATTTATCGAAGCAAAGTATGATTACTGGTGTTTTATGTTCGCCAGCGTGTAGGGAATTGGAGTCCTAGTATGGCGCCAAATTATTATTTTATTTATTTTAAAATAATATGAAAAGAACATTAACTTATCACTTGTAAAGATTCTCAGCGAACATACTGTCAATAGCCGTTCTTAATTTTTCTGGCTCCCTACTGAGCATACATTGGGATTTACATTTTAATATTTACTGTTCTATAAAGTTTCTTATAAGTCCTTTGTTTTCTTTGTCATTCTGGTTTGATACACAATGAATTTTCTTCTTTAACAATAAATACTCCTTTGTTATATATGAACGCAAATGTGTGTACATTTAAATAATGTAAATATAGTGAAGAGAAATATGGTTAATCATGGTGAACATAGATATATTTTAGATATACAGGTTTCATTTATGAATACTAAACATGACAAACATTTTCAACAATTATAATGGGGGATATTCAAGAGGGAATAATTAAGCGAACTATTGAAAACATCAAGCGAATAAAGTCGAGGGATCATAGGAATAAAGTCGAGGGATCATAGGATCATATTTCTGGAAAGGAAATTCAATATTCTGAGCTGAGAATTGCGAGTGTAGCAGCATATTATCACTCAGAACTGCTACATATTATCACTCCATGCATGTTATTACTCACTTGCATAAATATTACACGTGATCACACGGAAGACATTCTGTGTTCAAAGATATCAAACGCAAGGCAAACAAACGTTTGTTTATGTACTCCAAAGAACGGCAGATGTGTACGCGTCCCTAGACAAGAAATGATGTATTGACAAGAAATACGAACACTATTAGGAAGGTTCCAGAACAGCCACAAAGGATTCTCTCGGCGAATCAGAAGGTTACCAAGGTGAAATTATTTTGTTGATCGCAGCTAGAATTCATTCTGACTAGAGACTTCCTACTGAGTAGACCTCTGTGAAGCGCAGACCTCTGCGTCAAAGGTTTATCGACGACCGGCTCACGGATAGCCGAGGCGAAATCCCTCGCCATCCGAGCTCGGATCAGTCAAACGACTTAGTGCCAGTACTGCAGCATATGAACATAGTGATTGAACTTTGTGAAGTGAAACTTGAAGATTTTCTACAACTAAAATTCGCGAGTGCTGCAGACTAATACAAAAACATTGTATTTTCAGGAATTGCAGACGATTTGACGTGCCCTGCTGTCGTTGGCACCAAAATCTTTTTCCACGTCATATGTTATGTTTTTCAGTTTTCGCTCACATTTAATAAGAATAAAACTCGTCCTTTTTCTGATTTTTGACTTATTTATTTTGAAGGGGATTTCGTTATGGAACAACGTAGTTGAGACCTGTGAAGTAACGAAATAAATCACCCCGACATGAGTATAAAACATGCGAAGAGATTTTTTTATAACTATAAAATAGAGCACTTTCGTAATAATATGTGAAAGCACGTTTGCATGAGACCAGAAGCAGAGAAAGGATCTCTAACGTTTCTTCTCCGAAGGGAATCGTGCGCGAAACCGCCATTCCGCGTCGGCCATCAGGAAGCGCGTCTCCCCAGCGCCCCTGGCGGAGCAATTGCGAACCACTGCAAACAGCGGAGCAGCGCAGAGCAAACAGCAATAAGAAGGAACAACAGTGGGCGTCACCCGGGGAAAGGAAAATAAATATATGGAAAGTGAAAGTAAACAAAAGAAGACGGAATGAGAGGTAAGCGAGGGAAAATATGTCCACGTAGATGAGAGGCTTGCACAAACACTACTGAGAGGCTTCGGATGATTGTTGGCAGGGACAGGATATGACGTTGGGACGGGAAAATGAGACGAAGAAGAGAGAGAAATTATAATTCCTGTATTCCCAGGAAAAATGTGGTTTGAATTTCATTCCACGTCAACACTTTACGAAAGTAATTTTCTTTTCTTTTCTTTTTTCTAGCTTCTTTCCAGTTTCAATTTATTTGAGTCATTCTTTGAAGTATTTATACATCATGTACGCAATTTATAATACAATTTATATATTTTTGGTAAAACGAAACCGAGCATTACGAAAATAATTGAAGATGATCACATCTCCAGCTGATACATTGACAAATGTAGTGATAATAAATGTGAAAACTCAACTTGCCACACGTTGGAGCCAATTGTAACTAAATTGGAAATAATATAAAGGTCTAAGGAATGATAGGCGATATTGAAACAATAACATTTTATTAAACAGTAAATTACAAAAATAGTTCAGGATGAATTGAGACTTTCTAGTGAGGAAAATCTAAACTTAAGAAGATACACACTGAAATTATTCTACTTGAATTTACATAGTCAAATCAACCACATTTGCATCCAATAATTTAAAAAAAATACAAAATTATAAATAACGTTTTGGAATATCGTTTAATAGTTCAAAGTATAATAGTTGTCTTTCTTATAACATTACTACGTAGTTCTTTAGTCAAATCAAACACATTCATGTTTACTAATCAAGCGAAAGACAGATCAATGCTTACAGAATAATTATCAACATTTGGTAATGCTATTTAATAGATGAAAGTTTACTGAGAAAATTAATTTTTGATAACATGTAATAACGAAGGTTTGACCTCATCGATGACGCCAAGAGGCAAATATTGTTATAAAATTACGTACGTCAAAATCAGTGGCGTCAGATGAATTGGAAACAACTTACAAGTTCCAATGAAACCTCGGAACAATGCATCATTCTCAGTTTGCTCATCGGCTGGGCAAGGCTTTCTGGTTGGAGGCGCTGACAGGTATGGCGCGACCTCAGCAGCCGGTAATGTGCAGCGACGATGAGCTATGCGTAACTGAACTAGCACCAGAAACACACGGTTAGGGCCACCGCACAGTGCAAACACAAAGGAATAAAGGACATCACGATAACAACCAAACACTCCAAAAATCACTGAAAACTGGACAAACCAAAATTCTCTCCAATTTTTAACTGTCACTCAACTAACGGCCTGATCGACACTCAGTCATTCTCTCATTGATTATCCCCTCACTGCTGACCGCATACCTCTATTTATATTTCTCAGCAAACCGGTATTGACTCCTGAGCAAGTTGTTGTAGACTCGCAGAGCAAGCTGTTATAGATTCGCTGAGCAAGTGAAATTTATTTTTAAATTAAAATACCACACAGCTTGCCATTGCGCCAATTCCAGTTGACTAAATTAGTTTTTACAAGTTTAATTTTTCAGTATATGCTTAGCTTTGAACACTGGAACTACAACCCACAGTTCCTGCGTTAATTAAACTAAATCCATACATGTATATTTACACTCTACATTCCCTCATATATACAAGCATTGTATTTACAACTATACACTACTTAAGCATATAGATTGAATTAAGTTCATATTTAAGTCCTTTGGCATACATCATTATTGCTTTCCGGACAGATCCAAAGAAAGATAAAGTTACTAGGCTTTTTATAACAGATAGACAATGACATAAAAATTATTTTGAAAATATACAAACATTAAACAGAATTTCCTGAGTAACTATTCCGTTTGCATGAATAAATATGATATTCTATAATAACACAATGTATCTATATTAAAAATTGGCACAGTACATTTCAAAAATATAACTTTCGGAGATCTCAAACTTCAATTAAACAATGATATATCTCTCATACGTTGTGGAGAAAAGATTTTTAAAAATATTTGGAGAATGTGTAAAGAGAGAATATTTTTTTCTGTATCTAACATACTTCCGATGTTTATCTACTTATAGCAATATATCATACAAAATATGGTACTCATTACAAGTAAAAGAGGTTTGTAGAGACATGAGACTTATTGCGACAAAATTTCAAAAGAAGACGACTGAAAACATTGTGTTATAATTCCAATTTGGATATTATATTCACTTTTTAAGAGGAAAAAAAGAAAGTATGAAATAATATCTTTTCTTGCAACTGATTCAGATTTGCGAGTATTTAACTGTAGAAGTCGAGGGCTTGAATTAGAAAAAAAGATACAGAAGATTTAAGACAGTGAAGTTAAAATAATGAAACTATTTTTTGCCATTTTGCAGTAATATGCTTTCGTTAAAGTGAAGTACAAGTTCAGAATAGTTCCATAAATAAGTTGCGATGGAAATTTTTTAATTTATAACTAAACAGCTATAAATGTTTGTCCTTAAACTGATTGTCTGACTAGATAAATGATTTTCTACTCAAGACTCAATTACCTCTCACAAATGTTTTGTTCTTTCCTGTATAAAAATTCATGGATCGGTGTTTGCAGCTCATTGTACCGACTTTGATTTCGGGATTGTGAGAGACGTCAGCCAGAAAACCAGTGCCTTCAGTATATCATAATTTGGACACGACCCCATTAGTTTATTTAGACTACTGCTTTAGCTCTCAGCAGAGGGAAACACGTTGTGGCGTCATGAAGTTTCTGAGCTGAAAATAAGGAAGTTCCAATTTATTTAACAAGTACTGAACATTTGTAAGATAATTCAAAGAATCGTTGTAATGTTTTATTCCGTGCAGATAAAAATGCATCTTCTTATATGTCATTTTTTTAGGTGCAGAAGTTTAATCCGATCACTCAAATCATTTCGCTACAATACAAATTGCGATGTTGATCGATATAATAGAAAACTTCCACTAAAGGGGACGTCAACCCTCTGCCCAAACACTAAACCGTAAAGTTAAAGTTAAATTGGTTGATCAACCATTAAAAAAAGAATTTTACGTGTTCTTTTTCTTATACATTAGTAGTTCATAACAGAAAAAAAGATTATCCAAACAGTTTACGTGTTACAGCCAATTCTATTTTCCTGCCCATAAAACTCATATTTAATGATCATATTTAATGAACTCATATTTAATAAAGCTCATATTTAATGAGCCACATCTGAANAACTCATATTTAATGCTCATATTTAATGAACTCATATTTAATACAGCTCATATTTAATGAGCCACATCTGAAAAGGTTAAAAAATTGTTTATTTTCCGTAGTATCATTTCATCTATATTTCGTGTGCTAATTTTCTTTGCGTCTTCATCTGTATTTGGATATAAAAACGAGAAAACATTCTTTTTCACTAATTTTTTGTGAAGTAATCAACATTAAAAGTAACAGTTATCATTGGTGTTACTTTCATATTTTCAGATCCATTAAATTTTGAAAAATATATTTTTTCAGGTTTAGTTTTAATATTAGTGATGAGCCAAACAATCAAATTTTAAAAATTTCCATTCCTACTAAAGCAAAATACCATTTAAAGTAATAATTTTTCCAAAAAGTACTTACAAACTGTTTATAACCACGTAGAAGATAAGAAACTTATTTACCCTCCGGAAGCCATCAAATGACCATCCCATTAATTCCAATCAAAGGTCCCAACATAGAGCCGGATTTAACATTTCTCCAGTCCAAGGTAAAATGCATCTCCACTCCTAATAAGAATGAAATACAATTCTGCTCGTTATAAAATCCACAGAATATTTGTAAAATGATATGAACTGCTCTAAGAAGTTTTGCAAAGTATCTGTAATGAACAAGGACTCTATATGGAACACAATATTTCGCTGTTTACCTCCACTGATTAATAAGCTAATTATTATTAAGGGAGAAGCAAATATGAGGAAGCGGAAACCAATAGCGTAGTGAATCGAAATGAAATATTAAAACGCTCATTACAAAACACATGTTGCATCCCAAATGTCGCTTGTGGTTTGGGGTTGGAACCATATTGCAACTGCTGTTTCTATCTTGAATGCCAATATTGGGAGGGCGGTCGTAAGAGGGTTCGTGCGATGTCTCACCCCCCCCCTCACTCTCCTTCTTCCCCTCCGGAGGGTAGGACACCCAAGTGTTTGCGTAGGAAATAGTGAGGGAGCAAAGACCCATTCCACTCATGGACAGACGGCCAACCAGACCGACTCTTCGGATCGTTTTCAGGAATTGTGATACCATCAGGACACATCTCTGCTTCCTGTTTCATTTATTTACTGGCTCCGCTCACTGGGGGTTTAACCCCCAAACTCCATTTAGAACTGTGACCTTACACGTTCACCTGCGTGAGGTGTGAGTCCAGAGTAGTGGTTAGCTCCTACGTGTTGCGATGTCGGAGATCGCAGAGGTCACGGAAACGTTACTACGTTTGCATCGCGAGTCTCGTCAACGATTCATCGACTCATTTGAGGAATTTCTTTACCTTTAAGAAAATGTATTTTAGATTTTTTTCCTTCATATTTTTGGTGTTTGCTTTTCGATCATTTCATTCCTTTTGGTGAAATACAGCATTAATTTCAAAAAATTAAGGCTGTCCGAATAGTAAAGTCTAGCTGCCGTACGAAAAGTTACCAAATTCGGGAGAACTGCCAACCTACTCAATTGATTCCTCCTATGTCGTACATTACTCGACTTAGTGATATTTTGATCTTATACGTTGTATTCACTACCACCAAACTTGACAAATTACCTCTAGGAGAGTCTGTCCTTAAAATACTCGTGTTTTTTTATCCTCTATAGAGTAACACAAAATTAATATTTCTATTAATAAAATACGTTGCGTAAATTATCCTAGAAATCTTAATTTTTTAATCTACTTTCAACGAAATTCATTTTACGGTAGTCTCTGTGTTCTTTCCATAGCGTTGGTACACCCGTAAGGTATGTGTAAGTGCTACCAAACGATGATTTTAATGTCAATCTGAGGCAGTCCAAGTCTTAACGAGTGTCGGGGATATTTGTTCTAAAATATTGTTGGTGGCTGTCCTGAAACACAACTATCTTTGTTCTATAGTGTCCAAACTCTCGATAACTTGAGTATAGGAGTGGCTGGGATTTCTGATTCCTGCAACAATTAATCATAGAGAGTCCTATTTTATCTTGTACACAAACCCCTACTCGAATCTTTGTTCGCGTGAATTTTGTGATTTTTATACATCTATTTTTTCTACATAGCAATAAGTGTGTGTTTAAATAATAATATGTCGTGCAAACTACTGAACATCTATTACATATAATACAAAACACAATCTATTTACCACCTAGGGGACATAGCATTCTATGAAACTGCAAAGGAATACTTATAAAATATTAATTAATATTCATAATACGTATGAGCAGCTGTTTGGATTGACTGTCAGCCATTTTCATCCATTTGCGAAAGAGCGTCGTTTTATCCATTACTGATCTGTTGCATATATTTCACAGAATCATACTATTTAAGAATTCTAAATACAACTTGTTTAGAATTGCTTGCGCAATTGAATTTTATATGTGAGTCGCAGCAATTTGAAGCGATGTCTCTAGATTTTTTATCATAATATATCTCCTTTCCATATCTTGTAGGCAGTATTTATACTATTTTGTGCCACAGTGCTTAACCGTACGTCTAATAAGTAATATGTGTATCAGTTACACGTTGTAAAGTAAATATAAATATGCGTATCCGTGATTGACTATTTTTTCTCGAGGATTTGAAGTCTAGGGCTAGAAGATTAGCGGATCCGAGTTAGCAGATATCTGACAACGTCAGAGTTTGTGGACCCATATCACACAAGAAAGCTGTCCGAAGAGGTTTATACATGTAATTGAGCCTTTTTAAGATGTGACTTAGATGGGGTAAGATACTATCATTAAACAAGTATAATTCATTATTTTCACAAAATAAGCAGCGAGGCATCGTGGGATTGCTGACAAAAATCGAGTTAACCGGCGAGAAAAGAGGTATTTTCGCGAAAAAATCGACGACATCCAACCCGACAGTGATCGAATGTACCGAAAATGGATTTTGCTGTAATTTCATTTCCTTTGAAATTTCATGTAATGCAGAATATTCACAGTTGGAAATTTGTAGGTTAATGTTCTGACTCATATTACTTATCTTTCGAAAGCCACTGATCTCCCGACGCATGATAATTGCAGGAACTTAACTGTGATCGGTTTTCACGGACTTTCACATGGGTGAGAAATTTACTGAACGGTAGTTCTGTATACTCTGAGTTTTCCTCACTTTGAACAAATGTTCCTCTGAGTTTGAGACTAGTAATTTGCAGCCTATCTATTTCTAATGTTTCTACAATACCCCCTTCATTCCAACTCGTACCATATCATACAGGTAGTGTGTCTGCATGTCCGTCGCATAAGCGCACTAATGGATAATTTAAAAGTTAGTTTAGCTGACGTGTTCAACAAATGAGGAACAAGTACAAAACGAAGTGATTTTTCGGATTTTCGACTTCAATATTTATTAAATTAGAAAAAGTCGCGAGGCGCAGAAAGACTACGAAATGGCTTAAGAGTTCAGGCTGGACATAAGTGCAGCAACAATAAATAATTTTCAAAGTTCGAATTTGGTATATTCTATGAATGTTAATTTTTTTACGTTCTATTGACCGTTAACGCGCAGTGACTCTAAGGCTCAGAGTCTTTTTCAGGCAAGGTCCTTGTGCATCTGCGAACGACTATTCAAAATTAGATAGAAATTTTTTAAATTTAATTTTAAAGAGTTTTTTGTGCCAGCCACACAAGGACACAAGCTTCTAAAGAATACCCCATAATAAGGTGCTCCTAAATTCGTCATAAAAATGACAAAACAAAATTGTTCAAAAATAGGTTTCTCGAAGTTTTAAAGGTGACACACCACTCGTAGAGACTTGAAATTTTGAAAACATTTAGAACAGCAATAGAAAAACCTATGTTTAAAAAATTAGCCTTGCACCTAAAAAATTTCGGGATATGCGATAGTTTCCTTGTACTTTTTGGAAATTTTCGATAGATTTATAGGGATTTTTTCAGTCAAAAACCATAGTTTCAAATTCAAAATTTTTCTTGGTATATGAAAGGATTTTCTGAATAGAGAGGCTAGTTTTTGGTTGCTAATTTTGGTTCAAAATTAAGAAAAAATAAAAACCAAAAAAATATTTTTAAGGATAGGGAACGCTAAATAACGTGTAGGGGGTTAAAAAGTTTATGAATGGTAATTATGGATTTCTGTTTAGAAATGAAAGAACGAAATCATCCAACTCCGGGACACTTTTGAGTGCCATATTCTGGAGTACCCTTTGGTATAGGCGTGCAAGTGCGCTGTAGATTGAATTTTTCGAAAATCAAATTAGATTTTACTTTATTCAATTGTAAGTCATTTTTATGACACCCGTTAAGCTTCAAAATTCTTTCGTTTTCGAAGGTGAGTCAGTGATTTTTTTTCGAAATTTGTTTTAATTTATTTTGGTTCATATATCTGTGGCGATTTAGAAAAAAAAATAGAAGTACAAAAATCGACACTTTCACCCTGACAGCGCAGCGGGTTCAGCAAGTATTGAACAATTTCACGGAATAATGAAAGAAAAGCAAATTGAAACTGAATACACAAACAAGACACTGGCACAGAAAATGGTGGAGGTAATGGTGGAAGTTGTTCGGCATGTTTGTTAAAGCGAATTTTTTTCCGAAATATGTATCTCCACTCCCTCACTCAGCCTTGCCTTCACCCCTCCTGTGAGAGCGTCCCCCTCCCCATCGTCCGTGGATGTCCCGTGCCCGCCGCGCATTCACTGGTGTGCGACGCTTTTGATTCACTCGTTCTGCCAGCAGAGCGCAGGGCGAGCGCATGGCGAGTGACAACGCTTCATTAAGCACGTGGCCGTTCTGCTTCGCTTCCGCAACGAGGCTTTCGCTTTGTCAGCCAATCAAAGAACGGCAACGCACGTCCACCATTTGGTTCTTTGATGGAATACGCTAATGGCGAGCTCTTGGGAGCCTCGTCCCCACTAATGGGCGAGCAAAGTGCTTTGGAAGGAATGTAAGGATGTTGTTTTCTGTGCGGAGAGTTTAAAATTTGTTTTGATGGCGGGATTCGCGGTTTAGGCGGAGATATGACAAAAGGAATTTGGTACAATTCATTTTAGATTGAAATTGCTTTAATTGGTTGAGGGATATCGAAAAGCACTCAGAAAACACGAGTTGTAGAATGTCAGAGTTATATTATTCACTGGTCACGTGATTCAGGATTAGAGTTTACAACCAATACTAGTTTTGCTTTGTCAAACATGTAATTAAGTTTCAAGTTTCTTACTTAGCATTAAAAAAGATGAGGTTCCTATTGAGAAGACTGATAACGTACGAAATATTAACTTCTCTTCCTATGCCCAATGTGAAGTAACAAAGTATTGACATAATATTTATCTTGACGTACGTATTTATCTTCAGAAGAAAACTGAATATTCTTAATTTTGAACACGTAATCAACAAGATTTTGCAGTTTTGACATGATCTGCCATAGATTTGAAATGTCTGACACATTGAAGACAGAGGAACATCTTTTGTAAAAAATTATTTGTGATCCACAAAACACATAAGAGATGAGACGTTTCCTTGATGTATATTGAGTGAAATAAATTGAAAAAATAAACTGTACTTTATATGTCTGCAATATGTGCGTATTATTATATGGTTAATATTATTATTTTCTCTCGGGAATGTACCTGGTATAAGTTGCGGGAATTATATTCCGAGAAGCTGTCCCTATCTAAAGTTAATGTGGGAAATTTATAACTATAATATATGTATTAAAAATATAATTATGTATGACAGTTATAGTTGGTTCTTTAAGTGGTTTTATAATAAAAATTATTGTTTTTATTTTGTGGGGTTTTAGGACTCGTCAACGTCTAGGTCATTAGATTCCTTAAAATTATTATTTTTATTATAAGATTTGTCACAGTACTTCTACATGATCCATCCTCCTTAAGCTCAGTTGTATAGCAAATATTTGCTAAGTGAAAAAGAATTTCTGCAGAACAAACTCGCCACTGTTACATATGCGTTACATATAACGAAAAAGAAATATTTTAAATAAGAATACTTATTCTCACAACTTAATTTTGTTAATTCGTATGTTAATCGCAACAATATCTACAATCACTTACGTTCTCATTTGTTTGTATATGAATAAAATAATATAACTCCATGAAAACAATATGCCCACTAATGCTTAAATTACAAGGCAACAATGAAAAACGTTTTCGCATCATTTTAACGAAAAACGTAGAACTAGAGATAAAGAAATCAAGGATAAAGAAATCACATTTCAGTTTCACAGAAATTTAAGTCAACAATCTTCCGTCAACCGATTACTAGCAATTTCTCTCTTCTGAGACACGAACTCGACGTCAACGTGACTACGGCAAACGAATACTGCGTTAGCGTATTGGCACAGGTTTCCCTTATGAAATTATAATTAATGAAATAACGTTACTTAACTTAATAAGTCCACATTAAAATTAATGGTACTAGTTTAAGTCATAGATCGTAAGCGGGAAAAATGTCCTGTGAAATAATCGATTCCTTTCCACAACCTTTCCTCCACCTTTCCTCCCCCTTTCCTCCCCCTTTCCTCCCCCTTTCCTCCCCCTTTCCTCCCCCTTTCCTCCCCCTTTCCTCCCCCTTTCCTCCCCCTTTCCTCCCCCTTTCCTCCCCCTTTCCTCCCCCTTTCCTCCCCCTTTCCTCCCCCTTTCCTCCCCCTTTCCTCCCCCTTTCCTCCCCCTTTCCTCCCCCTTTCCTCCCCCTTTCCTCCCCCTTTCCTCCCCCTTTCCTCCCCCTTTCCTCCCCCTTTCCTCCCCCTTTCCTCCCCCTTTCCTCCCCCTTTCCTCCCCCTTTCCTCCCCCTTTCCTCCCCCTTTCCTCCCCCTTTCCTCCCCCTTTCCTCCCCCTTTCCTCCCCCTTTCCTCCCCCTTTCCTCCCCCTTTCCTCCCCCTTTCCTCCCCCTTTCCTCCCCCTTTCCTCCCCCTTTCCTCCCCCTTTCCTCCCCCTTTCCTCCCCCTTTCCTCCCCCTTTCCTCCCCCTTTCCTCCCCCTTTCCTCCCCCTTTCCTCCCCCTTTCCTCCCCCTTTCCTCCCCCTTTCCTCCCCCTTTCCTCCCCCTTTCCTCCCCCTTTCCTCCCCCTTTCCTCCCCCTTTCCTCCCCCTTTCCTCCCCCTTTCCTCCCCCTTTCCTCCCCCTTTCCTCCCCCTTTCCTCCCCCTTTCCTCCCCCTTTCCTCCCCCTTTCCTCCCCCTTTCCTCCCCCTTTCCTCCCCCTTTCCTCCTCTCCACCTTCCCTCCTTCTCTCTTTCTCTCCTTCCCTCCCATTATTTTCGTTTTAATCTTTCCCCATGGAATCCTTTAACATATTTTTGGGCGTCTCCCAAAAATAGTCATTAAACCTCATACCTGCGTTCACCCTCATACTTTTTCCTCACGTTCCTTTGATTATCAGTAATATCATTACTGCTTTTGTTTCTCTTCGTATTGATTCTGAGCACACCTTAACATTTTTATTTCCTTTCAGAGATTCATAGCGATAACTATCTTGGATAACAGTCAAGAGAACAGAAGATTAAAAAATAATCCAGCAATTAACTAATAGATTCGAGTTTGAGAAGGAAAATTTTTTTGGTTAATGTTTCCTGTGGAGTCAGTGATGCATGGTGAACACAGTTGTCTGATGTCCTCGTACCTGAATAAAGAGTTATAAACGAAAGTTTTTAAAAATCTTCGTATTTTGTGATCTATTTATGACCGCAATAAAAAACGTTTCTTTTCAATGAGTTTTTGGGAACAATTTTTCATTTGAATAATACAAAGCTTCTTTTCGAAAATAGAGAAAAACTGATATTCAAAGATAACATTTTATGAAAATTTGGTTTTGCGTAAATTCTAAGACAACCCCAAAACTAAGGCTTGGCTTTTGTCTATCTTGTTCCTTTTATTTTTCACTCCTTCAATCCGTCGCTTTCGGATAATAAATGACAAAACAACTACAAAAAACAAACAAATGACAATCACGTGGATGACAATTGAACAGCTGTTGGGCGTGAACACCACATCCGTCTGTTTCCCCCTTCCATTGATTCTTCCCATCCCTTCGCAAATGAAACTGTTTTTGCAGTGGTCTCCAATTCATTTGAATTACAGTGTTCCATTGGGCGGTAATTGGTTTTGCTACGTATTTATCGAGTGTGATACAAGATCAAAGGATTGGAGGGAGCCACAATCGCCGATGTCCTAATGCGCTACAGTGAATATGCGCCCACTGAGGATTGTGGGTAAAGAGAAGGGGAAAAGCGGTTGTAATGGAATGATATAAAAGCAGGGAAGGTGGAAAATGGAAAATACAAAGAGAGAAGTAAGAAATACAAAACCAAGGAGAGTAATTGAGCTTCGTTTGTACGTATTCTCGATGGGTGAATTTTGGACTACGATGACGAGCTCCACTGTCCAACATGGTTATACTTGAATTGTACACCATGTATATTGGCGACATATTTTCATTATTTGTTATAAACAATAAGTTAACAATATTTTCAATTATTTAACAAAATTTAAAGAATACAATAGCAGTGTTCAATATTCCCCCCTCTTTTCGGCTGTTAATAACTAATGACCGCGACTTGTACAATTGTAATTCAGGTTTGTTTGTACGAATTTGTGCAAAATCTGTACAAAATTCCTGCATAGTTCTTTTTATGACTCGTCTTAAGCGGGCGTTGTGGACATGGACATGAGAGCTTCCTCTTTTCATCTGTCCTGCGCAGCGCTGATCGAGGGCAAGGAGGAAGGGGTCGCTTGTCCCTGATTGGAGTTCTTATGACATGAAGTACTTGAAGGTCCGCTCCTGACAGAAGCGACACTCCGCTCTCACAACACTTGAATTTCGCCGCGCGATATTTAAATGATATGGCACGAGTTTAAAATGTGCCATTCGTCTATTTATACCTACACCATAGAGAAAAGAACTTTCTTCTTAGATTTGTTCAATCATGAAACGCAGCTACAACTCCTTTGTTCCCAACCTTCTCCTTTGACGTAAATTCCATTGAATCATTCACTCCACCACTAGATTGTATAAATGCGTTAGCCCCGCTTTATTTCCTAACTGTTCTGAGCAGATCAGTATAGTATTCAGATCAGTACTTAATACTAGATCTCCTTGACAAGGGAGTATCAATTAATCACGGAAAACCATGCGTTATCTATAAAGAGAACGCATACAACATTACGAGGATCAAAGAAGAAAGGTTTGGATAGATTTTCGAATATCATGTATTCAAGTAATTTATAAGGGTGTTCATCAAGAATGCTTTCAGGTGAATGAGGTAATGAAGCAAGAATGCGTGAGTAAGTATGCGACGGAGAAAAGAATGAGTGAAGTAAGAGGAAAGACCTTTCCTCCCCTATCTGATCCAACCCTGTCCCTTCCGGTGGTAGATGAAACAGGTGGTATTTTAAGTGACATCTCTGGTTCGGTGCCAACAAACATTTATTGGTTCGATTGAGATTCCCTTTCTCATCTGCTCCTGGCAGCGTGATCTTAACAGACACATCATATAAGATGGTTGTCCATCTAGAGTTACCATTCGTGAAATCTGACCGTCAGGGCGTATGATGCCCGCGACAACTTATGTAAGTTGACGCCGAATAAAGGATTGTATGCTGGGTCTAACAAACCACGACTATTTCCTACGATCTGCCCTCCTTCGTAGAAAACCAAGGAACAATTTAGCCTTTCCTCGACCTAACTATACCCAAGGTCATGTAACTTTACCAAAAATATTGCAATGTGCAATTGCGTAAAACGAACTGCCAACCTCGAAAATGTAAGTAATATTCGTATAAATATGAGTAGTAGTCACAAAAGCGACTATTTGCTGAATACATTCAAATTAATTAAACAACAAAGTATGACACAAGGTAACATATATTCCACAAGCTCCACACAGAGAGAACAGAATAGCAAGTGAATTGAATTAATGACCGATATTAGCGATAGATTTAAGTTTAAAGAAATTCGAAAGTCTTGCCAATGTAACGTGAGGTACACTAATCATTACTCTTATGGTCGATGGTGAAGTAAAAGTGTTGACTACCCTGTGTTTAAACCTTGTAAGACTGGCAGCCTTGTAAGACTTGTATCAGGCCAGTAAGACTGGCAATAAATTAATTAATTAATAATTTATTGTCAAGAGAGCTGTATCAAATGACTATGACCACGTCGAGGACAATGAAATAATTTACAATAAAGAATCAGCGTACAGCACTGACTTGATGGCTGAATGGCGGAGTTCGATCCCCAGTGGAGTGGGGATTTTTCATCAGCACCCCCCCCCCCCACCCCNACTGGTCCGAGCAAGAAGCTGGTCGCATCTGCTTCTCCTCCTAATGCCGAGACCCAGAAATTGCGGAGCTCTACCTTCCGCGAACCTCTTGGGCACCTGTGGGGCCTATTGTGGGACAGTTTAACTTTTGACTTTAGAATAAACTAACAGACACATTGCGTATTTTTTCTCAGGTTGAATTTTCTCTGAGAAAAGTAATACGACTTTAAGCATACCCTCCCTGTCGTGACTGGTGATTCAGCTGAAGCTTCGCGACAATAGACAAAACACAGCATTCTCCTTACTCCTATCTAAATACTAATCCTTAACACTTCTGTGTATAACAGGTTGCTGCACAGTTAAAGTCAAACTTTTGTCGTTTTCCATTTGCTGCCATGTTGGCACTGATGCACCCCGAGTGCAAAATTGTTGTTCCATTGAACAGAGAAGTTCCATTGAACACAGAAGTTCCATCAGAGTGAGGATATGATTTTTGTCCATTTTCTATCTCGGCGCTTTCTCCGTGCACTGAGAGCAACTGGACTTGCTCTGAATATTTACTCAGTGGTAGAACTGCACTGGGTGGCGTTGAGGTTAAGTGATCCTGTTATTTACGTACCTCTGGTAAATGCTATGAGTTTAATGCAAATATAACCTTCCTAGTTGGATATCGGCGAATTTTTAGTAGTGTTCATTTTAAGAATTGGTAATCGCTAAATTGCTAAGATGGCGAAAGTACTATCACAAGAATAAAATGTAGTACTAGTAGACAACACCACATTTTACATTTGTTCCTCTTAATAATACCTCGTGTGATCTTCAGATGAGCAATAGTTGTACGTCGAACTAGTTCTTTCCAAAAGATAAAGAATTATTAAGATGATAGATTTCGTTTCCTTAATGCGCTTATATTATGATGAACAGGTAATATTTGTATTATAAAAACATGAATACAAGAAGCTATTAGTCGATATATTAGTAATTCATTATTGTTATCATTCAATTAATGTAGTTTCGCCCGGCTAACAACAGCCATGTCCGAATCGTGCGGCAAGTATATTTCAATTACTTGCTACACTCTCCCAGCGGAGCGGAGAACTCGCGCGGAGCAATGGCGTACTTGTCCGGTTCTGGAGCGCACACAGAGGAGTAAATGGAAAATGTTATTTTTCGTAACAGGTTCCAAAAGTGCTCATGGAGTTCACAAAGAGTAAACTCCAAATAGATCTTCGTCCTAATTTTGAGATGTTTTGAAATTGTAATAAATAAATAGATTTGATTCGCCACTTTATATATATATAGTCAAATAAATGCAAATTGCTCATGACCACGTACTTTACTCTCCGAAAGCAAGCCTAGGGACCAACTCATCAAATCTGATCAAGAGCCCTAAGGCAGAGGCGGATTGAAAAATTTCAGCAAACACCTAGATACGGTGAAACGTTAGCTACGTGTCATAATACTAATAGAATATCGACAAATGGAATAAATGCACCTCCCCGTTTCCCTCTACCATTTCCATTCTACGTAATATATTTGATTTGTTGCCTGACGGAGAGGTTCACCGCAATTTAAGAATTTCTGTAAGTACGGTGAACGTTCTGGAACTAGTCGAAAGTAGTTATTATTATTATTATTATCATCATAAAACCGCATGTACCCTCTGTGCACCATGACTTTACTCACACACTCTCTTTCTAGCTGACATATGAGAATAGTGTATTCTGTGACTGACTTCTGCATTATTCGTTGAATGGGGAATACATTTCCTGTCCACATGCGTAATGCACCGCGATGCACTTGCTTCGACAGGTGACGCAACGATGTCACATTCTGCTGCTATGCAAATGTTGTACGTCACCTCGGGATTGCGGATCCTGGTTCGGAAGTTTCATGCCGGTCCATTGCGATACGTATTGTCTGCATAAAAAAGGTAAAGAAATAATAGCAAAGCCACTATCAACTAAGTGGATTACAATAGGAACCCATACATTTTTCGGTACGATTTATATTTGGTAATATAATTTCATAATGTAGAATGATTATAGTTACGGAATATGACTTCCAATCTTTTAACCAACTACGTTCACCCTATATATTTTACTCACGAGGGAGTGTTCCGGGTTTGGCTTTAAGATACCTTATTTGCTGAGTAGTATCAATATGACACTCAAAATTACATTTTGCTGATAGTGTAAGTAGATACGACGCGATTTGATAAACTTAAGAATTTTCCAATGCAGAAAAATGACATGCAAACAATATGAATCAGAAGGTGGGATAAATTTGATGTTGTATATTTGACAAAACGACTTTCTTAGGGAAAATAAAGTCATCATAGTTACATATAATATATTTTATTCCAAATGTTTAAAGCTGTTTTAGTCATCTTCTAAAATTAATATGTTTACTTCATTTAGTTTACTAAATGTATTTCAATTGTTATATGTTATATGTCAATTGTTATTTCTTTTACGTCGGAAAATGATGATTATATTTCTGGTTGTAGACAATGGAAAGAATTACTAATTTGCTTTTGGGATTGTTATTTCTTTTTTATCGAAGAGGTGAGTTCTTATGTATGTTGTAGTGTGAGTTGCGCATTGAAAGACATTAATTTATTTTTTACCAAAAGAATAATTGTCATAATTTTATAAAGAGGTTTCACGAAGACTGGCTACGTATCAGATCTTTGTTTCTTGCAAAATCTCTCTTTCATCTGTGACTAGACGTGTTTCATAGCACGTAGGAAATTACGACACGGGAAAATCGCAATATCTATTTTATGTAACGTTCAAATCGTGCACTTGAAAATAAAAATATTTCTTGAAATTGGTCAAGGTCATCTAAATACAAGTAACAACCTCCCAAATTATTAGTCACTTGATGAGAATACTCATATAATGTCTTCAAGACCATGTTAATCTCTTTAAAATTAGAATGATATTCCTAGTCAGAGTTATATTTTGGAGGTGGTCCAGACTTCTCAACAAAATTGACTGATGTTATTTATTTATTTATTTATTTAATTTCTTTTGGCGAGGTTCAGGCAATGAGACTGCTCTTCCGTTGGTCTGAGAAGAGGAAATTGGGAAGTAGGATGTTGGGTTGCCGGGGAACTTATGGTACCGAACCAACAATTGTCTGTGGTAGGTGAAGGAAACCCCATCCGAAAACCTCACCTAATTTGACCGAGCAGGGTTTGAACTAAGTTCGACAGCTCAGCGCAATCGTGGAAGCGAAGACGCTGATTCCCACTAGACCACCGCTGATGTTACTTCAGATGTTTGCTCTAACCACTTTTCCATTTCTTATTTTACTTCTTTACCCCACTACTACACTCAGAGAAAAATGCACCGTCTTCATTTATTTACTTTACCAATATATGCTTATTTCAAAGTATAAAATGAGCATAGAAGAGACGTATTTTAAAACGGCATTATTAATGCTCTAACAGGGAGAATATTTAATTAAATATATTTATTTCCTAATATAGTAATGCAAATGAGGTCGTACGTGAACATAGTAAATTTGATTTGTATGTAAATTGGAAATACGAATAATTCTGTATCTATCTTCCGTAACATTTTTTTAGATTTCTTTCTATTTTGTCAGTCGTTATATCTCAACCTACTGCCAAAAATGGTTCATCCTAATGAAAAAAATTTTTATCGTTGACAAATTGTCATGTTAATTTCAACATTGTAATATTCGTCTTCTATGTTTTTATTCACCATATTTTGATTCTCGTAAATGGTTTCCCATGTGGCTCTCACTTTGCAAATGTTTAACAGAAGAGAGCATTGTACAAAAAAAAAGGAAGTTGATTATAACAAATAGTTCGCTAACAGTTTGATAAACTTGAACAAATCTTTAATATTAGCTAGTGTGTAAAGTAGTTATTCGCTCTGGTTTTACTACAATTATTGTTTATTTCAAAGAAACAGAATGATTTCATGATACGAATTTTTCAGATTTTTTCTTCTTTTACGTGAAAACTAACTTATGAGAGTCTTTTCTCAAATTTAATACGACCAGGATTGAAAAGATATTCCATGTAATTTCTAAGCCAAACAGAAATATTTCAAGGCTGTCATTTCATCGCTCAAGGGGAATGCCGCACGAAATTTCATTTCAAAGTCTAGAAACCAAAGTTCATATCCCTCTTCAAACAAAACTTCAGCAATTTCTTCCCTAATTAAGTCAAAATTAAATTTTACGACGAGCGTATCCTCGAGAAGACTAATCGACTGTCATTGGCTGCCGGGAGCTCAATAAAAAACGCTGCGCATTCGCGGACGAAGATGGTTGCAGACAGGGGCAATGAAGATTTTGCGGAGTGTGCCATTAATTTTAATTTTCTCAGAATCATTCTTGAAAATTTCTTTCATATTCTCCACCATATCGGTAATAATTTATTAAAGAAATTTTATATATTTTTTGACACAATGGTGAAAATTGGATAGAATAGAACAAAGGCATATTTTGCATTAATTTTTTCGTCTTTTCATCGCTTATCGAAGGATTTAGACATAAAACTTAAAATTATATATTATTAAGCCTCTCAATTATTTCTTCGTAGCACCGAAGTGTTATGTAAAACTAATTAATTATTTACGGAAATCTTGAAAATAAAGTTACACTACTGTCCTCTTTAAGTAATAAAATTTTAAGTTATTGATAAAAAAACAGACATTTAACACGATAAATATTTACTTTCATTGTTTTACTGCAGATTAAGTTGGAAAATAATTACCCTGTTTTAGTAAAATGTTATAATAATTAGAAATACTCTTCCTTGTTTACATCTTCTGTTTCCACAAAGACTAAAGAAACTCTAAATCAACCAGTCGAAACAAAATGTACATTTCTTTTTGTTCATAGGAAAGATTTTCTACCCATAATATTAAGGAGAGAATTTTAATTTCGGATTGAGACATTGCATTTGTGAGTTTGTGATTCGTATTAGACCAAGATGCCTGAAAGAAATTATTTTATGGGAGGAACGGAAAGTTTATTAAGTACTCACCAATTTAGAACAAATAATTATCGTAAATAAGAAAAAGAGATCTGTACAAAATATTGCATTGTAGAAATAGGATACAGCAAATAGCACAAGAACCGAAAAAGTTTTGCGTGCAAAAATTTAGTTCTCAATGAGACGAGAATAATTCAACGATTACAAAACACAGAAAGGGATTTTTGCAAAAAAATATTTGTTTTTAAATTTAATCTTATTTGATGTACGGATAAAGATCTCCTAAACACACTTATTAAATGTTAACAACAAGTGTCAAGCGTATGATCCGGAACAAAAGCTCTCAAACAAATTTTTGTTTCATGAGATCCTTTCGAGTGGAGGAGCTTGCACAAGGTTTTATCCCTTTCGTAAAGAGCGTGAGAGCGCATTAGAAAAGGCGATGCTTTTCCCTCTTCACCTTCCCGTCCTTCTCTCCCTCAACCCCTTGCTTCGCCGCTTCGAAAAGATTAGGAAACGCAAAGTGAAACGCGGATACAGGGGCGTTTCGAAACACAGTGGCGTCGCTTATCTGCACCTGCCGGGTGAGCGAGCCACCGAGCGAGCGAGCGAACTGGTGGCAGCGGTGTATTGGGAGGAGAACACAATCACATGACGCGATGATTGGAGGAGGAGGTGGTTTTATGGAGAGTAGGGCAGCATCGGCGTCTTATAAGCTCTTCCTCGATATCGCATTTCTCTTTACTCGCACTACAATGTGTTCTCGCCTTGGTGTGTATGGAAGAAAGAGAAAGAGAGGGGGAAAGGAGATGGTAAAGTAACAGTCAATTGTGAGGATCGAATATAGAACTGTGGGGAACACCATAATTTTTGAACTGAATAAATAGTAAAATGTTATTAGATACTGACGATATTCGTGGATACAATGCCTCTTCAAGCATGTTCAAGTACAAAAAAACTTATTTTGTTATTTATTGTAGAAGTAGGACACATTTTTTATATAAGTTGAACCACGAATAATAAAAGAATTCAAACAAAATGGTATCATACATATTCATCATATATCCTTGAATCATTGATTTTGCATTCATTGATGTATGTCTCAGCGATGAAATTATACATGTCCAAAATTATCACCTACATACCAATTGTACGTGTAAAGAAAAATACCGATTTTAAGATTTTCCTAAGCAAGTTTCGAGTGCTCTATTACTTACTTCATTTTTCTCAGAAATATGAAAAGCACATGAGGTAAATTAATTATAAAATGGGATAATTTTCAATTTTTGATCCAAGTTTCCATGTAACGATTTTTCATCGAATTAAAAATATATATTTTTAGTAGTATTTGAAGGACTTTTAGATCGAAAATAAATTCATAACGAAATAGAACCATAAAAAATGAATGGGTGACATCCTCTAGACTCGTTGACGAAGACTAGAACAATCTAATCAAACCGTTTAAAGTACCCGAAAAACAGCAGTGAAAAACCATGTGAGTGAATGAATAAATAAATCAACGTACTTTCATGAAGAAAGTCTTGAATTACTTCCTGTTTTCAGGGAGCGCAACAACTCTTCTGTTAATTTTCTATCCTCTTTCCTTTGTATCTACGTATAATTGGAAAGTCTTACATCATTAACGCGTAACAAATTGTGATACTTTCTTTAGTTCAATAAAAGCTCATAATACGTAGGAACAAAATTGAGTATTCAGGGAGAACTACACATAAGATTTTTTAGTGCAGTTACTAAGAAAAAAGAATTATCACCACAAAAAACACCAGAGAAAGTTCATTATCTCATAGAGTATATTCAGTTCCTTCGAGGATAAATTTTGACATGAAGTGTAATTATCCGTACCGCGTCTTTTGTTTTTGCGTGACTTGTTAATGTATTCAATCGTATGGAAGTGATGTCTGCAAACAAAACACAGAAACGTGGGGACAACTAATTTGCTTGAGCAGTGGAGTGTGTGGAGAAGAGGTCTGTGTCAGACATCATCCGGATTCGTGTCCCAAAAGTAATGCCTTCACTGCACGAAATTCCGACGAGTTTCGAACGAAAAGAAAAGTTATTAAGAGTGACAAAGAGCTTGTCGTTTAGATTCACTGATTCCGTAAATAAGCGAAGAGACAAAGTAACACAATTCGCTAATAACACTTCATCTTGTTATATCGGTCACTGGCATTTCCTCATACTAATCAACTCAGACGCAAAGTTTGAATGAGTTTGCAAATGAATGCAAATTTTTTTAACAGAAGGTTACGGTTCGCTGGCAACCGACTCATCGGAGGATGAATGAAAAGAGAACTTGGCGAGAAGGAATAGGATCAACGGAGATATATTTTGCAGGAAAAAAGAATGAACAGGATTATCATCGAAGAAACGTGTGAATTTCATTACAACTTTCCCAACGTCATATTTAAAAAAAACTAATTTGAGAAAATACATCTATGTTCTTAAAACAATAAAACCACTTGGTAACTCGACAGTCCATTCAATTCGTCTGCAAAATCTGAAAAAAAAAGAAATAAAATAAGCCAGAGTAAAAAATAATATAAGTTTGTTTCCCACCGTAATAAGGTTAATATTCATCGTCCAGGCGTGTCAACCACTCTTGCCAGAAAGGCCCATATTATTCGGGAATAATTTTGAATAATATTCTTCCCAAAAACATAAAAGATATAGATAGTTAAATCCGTAAAATCCCCAATTAAAATTTTTCTAATGCGATATTAATTCTATAATGTGAAGTAATTTACTGATTTTAATAAAAGAAGTTAGTGAGATATTCAATTTACCAATAAATATTGTTTTCCATATGATATCGGATATTATAAATGATGTTAAGTCCTCTTATACTTTATCACGCCATTGTCCTCCACAGTACTTCAGATACTGATAAAATATTTTCGTGCATGCTGTTTCTGTTCCTTTTTATTTATAACTGTACTCAACCTTGACACGGTTGTATACATTTTCTCTGTAGCCGTTGTGACCCGGGTTTTTCGCCTGCTTTTCTTTGAGTAGTGACAGATGAAGGGAATGTTATTAATACTTTGTTATTCTTTCTGCATATTATATTTACGATTTATATTGGAATAATTCATCGATCACAGTACGTATTTATTTAATAACTTCTTTTAAAAGTATTAAATCCTCCACTGCCCTTGGATTATTGATCGGAAAAGAGATGGTCCCATACTTGTTTCCAAAGTGTGACTTAGTTTATTATTCCCAAGTGGTCATACGCAGTTTGCAACTGATTTATTGACAAAGTTATTATTATTTTTTTGGGTAACGAAGTATCGTACCTCAGAGCATAAAACGATAACGTTTCTGCGATTTCCCAATATTTCATCTTTCACCTTTTCCTTTCTGAGATAACATCATTTAAAATTATCAAGAAAAGAAAGTACTTGACTTATTTGTTTCAAAAGTATGTTTGCTACTTGACTAATCGAATCCCAACGACTGATAGCACCAACGCGTCTGTGATGCTCCAATGTACATTATAATATAATATTAAAATTTTACGATTTAAAGGCAGTTTTTATCTTTTTTATTAACAAAACACAGAATGCATTCAATTGGATTGGGATTTTTTTTCGTACGTAAATTACTCTCTTTAGTTGAAGATTTTTTTCACGTCTATTTTTAATAAATCTTGATAATTTAGGTAAGCCTTTGTAGGTAGACATATGCTGTCCAGTAATTTTTTGTAGAACTCTTTGAGACAAACAATATTGCCATTCATAGTTGTCACCTACCTCTAATTGTTTAGGCAGCGTAAGCGAATATATGAGTCCGAAGATTGATTTTTGTCTATTATCATTATTGCCTATTACTTGTGATACCTAAGGTGACAAAATATATACTCAAGTCTATCCAGAGAACGTATCTATGAATTAAAAAAAAAAGAAACACCTAAATAGGATGAATGGCACAAAGGACAAAATTTCATTTTATGTAGACAGACTACGGTACGAATATCGATGCTTCTTGTTGCACACAGCATCAGGAAATGTCTTTACCCGAGATAGAAGGACAAAATCTCATATTGACTCCTAAATTCACAGGGCATATTCGGATAGAGAAGTTGTCTCTGTCTACCACAAACGTTTTATCAAGCCAAATAGCTCATTGCTGAAATGCTGCTACGAACACACAGACCGTCGAAGGAACATGCATATGAGTGAGAGAAGCTTATCTCTGCAAAATTGGCATCTCTGGTTCGGTAGAATCCTAAAGGTTTTGGCGTTGCACAGAGATTCACATATGCTTTGAAGATAGGAACCACATTCATAATAGTTTAATTTTTATGTGACTACTTCAATTGTATCAAAGGAAATAGATTTTTTTACTGCTTTCTATAGAAATAAAATTAAAAACAAACTCAATAAAGTTTTAGGCTATCTCATTTTACATTCCCATATCTTTCGATGATTACTTGTGAACTGTAATTCTATTCTCTACAACATCGTATCCGACATTTATCTACAAATACTCATTACAAGAGATGATGTGGTGAATTCTATAACACACACTGAATTAGATTTATTCATCATAAGTTATTGTACAAAATTTGCGACTACCGTGCAGGAGTGCATCTGACGTTTCTGACGTCGGCGAAAAACCTATTTAAGAAACTTTTACAAATTATGTTGGGTAAATATAAGAATACGGATTAATTAAAATAATGTGTAAAAAGTTTTAAAATATTTAATATGAAAGGAGGGAAATATTGTAGAAAATTGTGTTACCTCGGAATGTCGTCACTAGCACGAATTTCTTCGTTTATTAAATATTTTTAAAATAAGAAAATTTATACCTAACACATTGCACTTAACTGCTTGATATCTTTTTGCACTTAACTGTTTGTCATCAGCAAATGAGGGTTTTTTTATATGAATTACGGATATGGAATGAATTTTAAGATTTAGTTATTTAATTTGTCGGCGGAATTAAATATTGTTGCTTCGCTGGACATAGTATAAATTTATGTGCATCATCGGAAAATAACGTTGAATAATACGTGAAACAACTTCATTACTAACATCACGTGACAAGTAATAGAAGCAAAACAAACAATCGAATAAATAGTTTGTTCCATTGTCGTTAATACATGACACTGTGTATAATACATGATAATATATACTATTAAATTTTGAGAATGTAAAAATATTCAAGAACAATTCCCATAAGAATCATGTGCTTTCACGCCATGCATATAAATGAATCTGCGAAATCCGAACTTCCACTTTTTAATTCCACCATCCCTTCGTCCTCAGAAGAGCAGAGCACTAAATCCGGGTTATCTGCTATCACCACGGTCTCCTGGGAGCGATACTTCCGCTTTTCATTTGTTGGCGCTGTAAGCACTTTGCGAGTGCCGGTGTCGCGCTTCGAACTAAGTGCCACGGCCTCGGAGCAATTATCTGACAATCGATATCGCAAAATGATTTCCCGAGAGCGCCATACTCCTCTTGGTTCCCATGGATAACAACCGGTTATAGAGTTTCAAGTTACAGCCTTCGGGGAAGTGTTTTGGATTGGCGGTTTACGTGTTCTATGGCATCGTTTAGGGTTCAATCTCGCGGATATTGACGAGTGATTTGTTTAGTGTCGTGTGCATTGCCATATAGCTTCCCGCCACGTATTTTGAAAATTAGTGTAATGCTGTAAAAATTATACTCTGAACGACACATACTTAAAGAAATTTTGTATGCTCAGGGATTATTTCCAAATTATTTCTTTTTCTTTTCAGCTACATCAGAAAAAAATAAAAGTATTTTCTCCTCAACATTGTAGTGAAAAATTCATAATGTAAACTCTATTCAATCGTCAGTCTTCAATGAAAGATAAACATAGCTCACGCATTTTAAAAAAATGAAATTATTGATTAAAAAATGAAGCATTTATTTCATAAATGTTTAGTTATTATTTAACTCTGAGTGTGTGAAAATTTACTTCAATGAGTATTTTTAAAAATTATGATTAATATTTATTGTATAATATTTTGTTCCATGGTGTCGTTATGTATGCTCAGTTCAAACAGAAGTGGAGGCATGGCTGTAAAATTTTCGTGTAGATTTTAATAACTTGATATGAAGCAGATATTATGGTAGAAGTTTCAAGACAATAGGAGTGTTTAATTAACTAAGAAGATTGATATTTAGCCGTAGGATGTATTCAGTGAAGGTAAGTAGCATGCGCTAACAATAATAATTGGACACTATGAAATCGGAGAAGGAGGCAAGAATAGTGGTTTGGCTGACACTAGCCGACGTAACTCACGGTAATTCGGAACCAGTAGCGGATCTAGACCGTAATCAAGGGGTGGAGTGGGGGCTAACCGGGGAGGAATCTGAGAAGTATTTTCGTTTAAAAATTATAGTTTTACAATATAATTTTTTATAAATATTGTCTTTCAAGAATATACACCCACTCGGCACATTTGGATGAGGAATGGAACCCTGGTAGTGACTATATAGTAACGGGACGGGGAAATGTAATAAATAAATAAACTCGTCAATTAGATAATTAACAATGTACTAAATAGTGTCCAAATGTATTAATTGTTTAAAATGACAAATACATGTTAAGGGTTAAGGATTTTTTTGATCAAATCTGAATTTTATAAAGATACAAATCAAATAATTCATTAAAATATTTTTTTAATGCAGACGTAATGAACAAACAACAAATACATGAAAGTTTAAAAATAAAATCCCAATCAAGAGTTTTGTTTGGGATACATTTTTTTAAACAACAGTCTTGAAGAGCCGCTACTAGCGAGGTAACAAACATCTTACAACGTATATGGAGACTATACAACGTATGGAAGGGAAAACGGCATCCCGTAATAGATGACATGAAGCATGCAGGAAAGACAAATTTTGAACGTCTTAAAACCGTCCATCCTCTGTGAAGCAGGTAAATGTGCCGCAAAGAAAGACGTCGTGTACTACCTCTCCGCAACGCGTTAATAACATTGGAGGTCAGCCGTGAGTTGTGCTGTCGGCAAAGCGGTTGCGCTGCATCGCTCATACAAGTATTGCAGAGTTTAGCCTACATGCATGAAACACGCCTAGTGTCGCGAGTCGCTTCAACCAGCGCACGTAATACGCAGAAATTATAATACAAATTTGTATTACGTTTACACATAACGTGTGTGCGTAGTGTGGGAAAAACACTTTTACAAACAATGTTTTTTTAATCATTTTCAATTATGTATGTTGGAAGTTCATTCTATTTGACCGACTTTACCTTGTAGCCTGCAGTCACGCCTTGTTTTGATATTGACACAACAACCATAAGCTTCACAACATTTATAAATAAACAATTATTTTAAAACTAATTATAATTTCTAAGTCTTTTTCGTAAAGCGATTATGTGGCGTCTTCAATGCCAACTTCAATAATTTTATCAAAATTTTCATCCCTAAAGTAAGTTAGTAATATTGAGAGTTCAAGAAATTTTATTACATTAGCAACAAATTATTTGAGAAAATAATAAAAAAGGACTCTTTTATATTCATAATTACAATTAGCAATCAAATAGTTGAAAATCATAAAACATCTGTTTTTAGTTATTTTAATAAGGACAACCCAAGAATCGTTCGTATCCCTCCCTTCCTAAAACACTATACTTACCTTTTTTTGTGATTGGTTTGAGACTCATGACAAATTGAGAAAAAGGAAGAGAGGCAAAATCAATACCAAGTAGAAGTTGTACGATATGTAACTCGCAGTAGATATTATTTCTCCTAGGTTTTGCTACTTGGCTAAATAGTACAAATGCTTTCTTCCACTTTTTTAGTGGATAACTTTCGTGACTCTATAGACAACTTCCTGCGTTTTCTTCACATCTTCTGAAATAATGGAAATATCGCCAATCAATGAACGACTGATAACGACTCCATTTAACTTTTCTTGAAACATTCTCAAATGTTCCTTGGTCATTTTCGTAGAAATCAAACCAATTTTTGTTTTTAAACTTGTATTGATACTTGTGTACGGATTTTTCGGTCTCAAGGAAATTTATAAATGATGTATATTTTGACATGTTTGGAAATTTGGTGGATAAATTTAGTTAACCCTCAAAAGTGACATGACTATATTCCAGAAACAGTTCAATGTAGAAGAGGACAGAAGAAAACACATTATACCAATTGAACCAAACGAACTATTCTTTTCTTTCTCTATGGATTTAGTTCATGAAGATGACCCTCACAATATTAACAGCAGAGTGGTACACAACTACCACTTCTCGGAAAAACACGTACAAGGCAGATGCAACGCCGCATCCCTGAGAACGGAGAGCACGAAGGGAAAGACTAAAACAGAAGTATCATAAAAGAAAGACTTCCCCTGAAATAAAGGAGAGGAACAATGCTGTAGGAAGAGCTCGTCAAGCAGAACGGTGCGAATAAAGAATCATTTTACGAGGCTATCAGTGACTTTTAGTGAGGTTTGCGTGAGGGAAATAAAGACATGCGGGTCGTGATTTCGTCTGAGAAATACACTTGGCAACGCTGTTTCCAAGGAATTTATGCTCCACGGAGGAGAATTCTTCCATTGCGAGTGGGAACGGGAATGAAACTTCGGACATAATCCCAAAGATTGTCCTCACAGTCGACAGTAAACACTGCGTTTCTTCTGGGAAGAGCGCGAGCTGCACGAAAAAAATATTCCAATTTTGTAGCGGAATTTTTTTAGTTTTATTTAGTGTTTAAAGTTTGATTACGGTGGCAGTACGATAAAAATTCTGCTGGGATGGATCCATGTGCTTCATCAAAAAGAAATAAAATTGTTATAAAAACGTAAAATTATGTTTCATTAAATTTAATATTCTTGCTTCGGATTAAAGTACAAAATTTGCTGGCAGGGAGATACCTGTGCATCGCAAACATATAAAAAACAGGATATATTTAATTGAATCAAATAAAATACTTGAAGCTAAAAATTACACAACAAACCTTTTTTTTATATCTAAAAAATATATTTGTGTAAGCTTTTAAAGAAGGAATATATCTTTATAAAGAAGGAATTTAGCCTATCTATTTCAAATTGCTCTTTCTGTACCGATCTCAACAGTATATCATCAAACACTATTGTAACGGACAACATGTTATAATAGTAGTAGTACTTTCAATAAAACAATAAGCACGCGTAATGTGTCTTACCACCCCGCACCTCCCAGCCAGTCACCACTAAACTTTAAGTGACTCCGGCATCATGCATTTTTCTTCCCTCCGACACCCGCCAAGTACAAATCAGAAAAAAACTCGGTAGTGCAGAATTCTTGTCTACTCAAGTCGTCTCAGAGAAATCACTGTTAAGAGAATACTTTAATTCACACATTTTTCAACTTGTGTTGAGTTTAAGGAGAAAACGTTTGATTACCACTATTTTTAACACAACAAAAGTTGGGTGAATTAAAAGAAAAAAAATGGTACATTCAGCATTTCTGCGCAATCAATAGTCATAGAAATATTGACGATTTACTGGAAAATCACAGAGTGCGCAACATCTTTGTAACTCCTACCCCTTCGCCAATAATACCTGTCCTCAGTATTTGCAACATCTTCTTTCCCACCCTCTAGAATCCCCTGAACACGAATCTGAAGAGAAACTGCGGTGCGAAATTTTTGCATATTGAAGTCCTCTCAGACACGTGCACCAACAATACCTCCGACGATTTTGGCATAAATTAATGGAGTTCAACTTTTAGAAGGTGAGATGATATTCGACCAATCTGTCGTGTCGTGTTAGCTTGTATATTTGCGCGTACAAAATGTTATTGGAACGAACAAACATCCTGGTAACATTGGAACACAAAATAATGAGTTATTTTAATAGTTACGATTTATTAACAATATTTCCCTAATTATTTAAAGATTTGATAATAGGACGTACTATTTCAATATTTTATATTAAATATACTTTTTTGGTTACTATGCAACTATTTTTATTCTAATTTTCCGAGGTGCAAAAATTATACATCTGCCTTTGGGCCCTTGATAAGAATTCATGGAATAATCCCTAAGTTAATTCCGGAGAGTAAATTAGTTTGTCATCCACGTATTCATTCGCAGTGTGAGGCTGTTTTTTTTAAGTAAAAATTGATTTATTACAAATATCAGACTTCAAATATGCTTAGCTTGCATGTCTCAATTGACATGAAAAATTTGAGCGTCGATATCGTAACCGCCCCCTCAAAACTGCCATCGTCAAGAACAATCGTAAAGATTTCATATACATTTCATAAGACATTATTTAACCATAGATCTTGTATTATTAGAATAGATAGTTCCCAACGTCGTGTAAATAAGTCAAGAGATAATATATTGTCCATTTACGTGCACAAATGCCAAAAAAAAACGTGTGCCACATGTAACAAAATGGTCTCCAGTAGATATCGGTTCGGTTTAAAAATAAAATGATCTGTTGTGGGATTTTAAAACGGATAAATAACATTAAAAATATACAATTATTTGTACAAGGTCGAGAAACTAAAAAAATTAATTCTGAACCCCTTGAGATGGAATTCCTTCATATTCCGGGTCTTAGTTATTTCGTATAATTTTGTGGATAATATACGTTCTATTCTCAAGTTTACAATATTTTCAGAATCACGCCAGATTTCTTCTATATATAACATAATTGGATTATATTATAAATATATTGTGAATTGTAACTTAATTCTTGTTTTAATATCAAATAATTAGATAAAAAGTGTTAAGTTAAATATCTTGTATTAATTGTATTGTAATTACGTACAAGCTGCATGTAACGAACTCACTGTCAGTACAGTGGAGGACTAGACTCATCGTAAGTGTAATTATGTTTTATTCCAAGAAATATCATTTGTATCGTGGAAAATAGTTTGAATAAAATTCATTGTTCCCTAAACTATTATTGAATCCAGTGGAATCAATTCACTCACAGAAACAATACATCGAAAAGGGGATACAAAGTGAGAGCAGTGTTTTATGATGTGTGTGTGTGTGTGTGAGGGCCGTGGTTTCGCGTGGCACTTTGTATCCACCGCCGCAGCCGTCACGCTCCGCTGGGCACTCGCTCGCTCTCAGTCCTCAGCCGCTGAGGGAGGTTCGGTTGTCCACCCGCCCCTCGGTTCAGCTCACTTTCAGCCCCTCCCACCCCCCACCCCACCCCCAAAGGGGGGCAGGGTCAACGCTTGCTCTTGTTTGCGTATGAACAACACGGAATGGAATATAACAGCATTGGAATTTATGTTATGGTCGGTATTTCGTCTCATTTTCTCCACCTATTCCGCAGCTGTTCTAACTTTGCACTCGGGGTCTTCAGAATCAAGCAACGCCGCTCTGCACCTCCGCCAGGTCTCACTCCTCATCTCCCTGAGGATTAATTACAATTAGGGTGTTTTTTAGAATTTTAAAAAATGTAAATGATTTTTTTTTTCGTTTAAGGTTTGTATTGTTAAACTTTTTCTCCCTATTTCTACGTAAAAATTATCTCTATGGGACGAGTAGCAGCTTAGAAACTAGAAGATTGTATTTTTTTTCAATTTCAGTGTAATTTCCTCCTCATTCGCCCTTTCAAACGAACGCAGTTGTGTTCTAAGATTAAAATACACGAATTTTAATTTTCGAGTGAGGTGACAAGTGTACATCTACCAAAGTCGAGTGCCTCAATCCTTTCCCACAGAGGTGCATCTCATTTCGCCCATCCTTAATAGGGCAATATTTCCGTCCACTTCAAACGAAGCAGTATTATATCCTCTACGAAGAAATTAAAGGTGGTAATTCTATATCAGAGCGTACAAAAGCACAAGATGTTAGATTTACAACAATAGTGCAGGTGGCGTAAACACCGACGATCACACGATTCGATGCAATAGTGCCCATTGAGGCAGGAGATGGCCATTATTTATTTTATAGTATCCGATTTCATTCAATGACACTCAGAAGTTGGAAGTGATATCCGGCGTATTTACACCTGATCACTAAGTTTTATTTATTCATACAGAAGAAAAAATACAAGTATATTCGCAAGGAAATCACAAATAATAATGAATTTTTTCTTTAGTTCTTTTTTTTTAATTCAGCAACAAATTGAATAATTTTCTTATCTCGACATCATTCCAATGTCTTCCTTATATTAACAATGTTCTTGTTCAACGAATCGTTATTACCCGCACAGAGTTTTACATGAATTTTCAATCACCCAAATGATGGTAACAACATCAAGTACCGACTCGTCGAAACAGCTTCACACAATTTCTCCAAGTTTGGTAAATATTCAAATTACAAGAAAACGGAAGAGTGAAGAATCAAGGATAACTGGAGAGAGGAAGATGTGAGATACGTCCAAGGAAAGAAGACAGGAAGTTAACTAGTACATATGTTCAAGATGAGAAGTATTTTTTCTTAAAAAATCGTACAAAAACGTTAAATATATGTCACAAAATGCAAAATATATATTAAAAATTAATTTAAAATAATATAGGTTTAGTTTCTTGCAATAGTAACTTCTTTCTTCGAAAGAAAAGGAATAACAAAGGTTTAGAAACCTTGGTGGTTAGTGGTACAAGAAATTTGCGGAAGTCGAAGGGTTAAAGTAGCACTGACCGTGCGGGAGGAGAGGGTTTGCGTGGGTCAAATAAGTTGGGAGCTATGCCGGCGGTAGAATAGCTAATGGCAGGGTCTCCCAAGCCGGTCAGGTCTCAACAGAGGCTCCAGACGAAGTATATTCCACAACGACATTTCTTTATTAACCCATCCTTAGATTCCTAACTTACCCTAACCCAAATTACGGCGTATGGCGGTCCGTGCCGATGCGGTGCATGGCACATAGGAGATGTGTCGCAAACGGAGCCCCGAGATACCTGGCGACCTCCCTTACCTAGGTATGCGAGGATCTGCCTAAGTAGACATTAGACTTCCATTGCTTCTCGTAGGAATCTCATGGATTGCGACAGCAAAAAAAGTTAAATAAACCGGAGATCTCCTCTAGGGCTTCCGAGGGTAATGATGGAGAGACGTTTGAGGGGGTCTCCTGTGAGATCCACTCGGACTCAACCTCTTCATCGGTGAGGGGGCTATTGCTCGATGTGGGCAACCTCAACCTGAAGAAGAGAAACCGCTCCGGCGCAGAGAAAAAGAGAAGGAGGGAGGCAGCGGCGACTCGGGGAGAGGCTCCCCAGGGACCTAACCCTTCGAGTGGACACTCTGGACCCAATAGGAAGGCTCTCAAATGTTCGGAGGTCCGAGAAGAAGGAAAATGGCTCCTATCGGGACGACGCCAGAGGAGGTGAAGCAGGTCACCAGAGGTAGAAGGTAGACTATGTCAGAATCGTCAAGAAGGGGATCAGGGAGGCTATCGTACCTGAGGACTACCCTGATACCAAACTTGGCTAAATGCAGTCGAGTTGGTGGAGGTGGAGATGGGGAAACTCATTAATGGACTTCCTGTGCAGTGGACCATGAAGCCGCAATTACAAGACTGCTACCTGTCAAAGTTTCGATGAGCGTGGAGGAGGAGATCAAAGCTTGACTTTCCAGTTCCATGCCGTCCATGAAGCCTTCGGAGGGAACCAAGCTCGCAATCGTGAGCCTGGACAAACTCCTTAGCTACAAAAGGGCAATGAGTTGGGTGCCAGGACCCCCAGAGGACAGCAATGTTCTTCTGGGAAGAATGATGCGCCAAAATGATGACCTAAATACGTCCAGATGCAGGGTTTATGAAACAAAGGTGGAAAAGAAGGGAGTCCGGCTTGTTGTGAGCATGGACTCCCGAGATATCGCTAGGGTGGTTGGTACGAACATATATTGTTTTGCCTCCACTTTCACTTTGCTGGAAAGCAAGCATGACGCAAAACACACCATCTAAAAGGATCAGGAACCTCCACAGTAGTTGGCGGTGCAGGTAACTTGTACTGGGCCTGGTCCGCAGAACGATGAATCTGACCGTTGAATAAGCTACATGAATCTGGGCATAAATTCGGAGAGGAGGTTAGATGTATGTCCGGAAAGAAGGCTGGATCGAAACCCAGCCTGGTTCCGGAGGGGGGGAGTGGAAGCTAGCAGCGCAACCAGGGGAGCAGACGGCGCCGTTAACAGAAACGTCCAGCCTGCCGACGGTCCCAGGAACACCTAAGGGAGGAAGACCGCAACCGCAGGAGTAACCTGGTGGTTTGCAGGGGCAGAGCTGGAATGTAAGGTAAGATATGCTCCCTTTTATCCAAATAAACTTGCAGCAATGTATTGCGTCCTCTAGAATACTGGTAAGAAGTATATACAGAGGTGGGTTTTAGCCGCCCTGATACAGGAACCATGGCTCAGACAGAGGTAAATCATGGTACTGAGATATAAGGGTTACACATTGTTCTGTGCAGGATCAAGTGTCAAACCCAGAGCATGTGTTTTAATCAAAGGTATGAACGCTTGGGTACTACCAGGATCTGTTGCTAGAGACCTGATTGATTATTTGCTCAGCTTGTTTTCTCGGTAACTCTGACTCCCCACTTTAGGAAGAGTTAAGAAAACTGGTGATATTTTGTAAGAAACGGGAACTGTACCTGGTGGAGGGCTGTGACACCAACGTCCACGGAATTTGGGGGTATACCGACACCAATCGGCTGGACGAGGAATTGATCGCATACTTGTGACTTAGAGATCATGAATATAGGGGACATTCCGACCTTTAGCAATCGCAGGAGTGACGGAGTTACAAACCTAAACCTGGTTCCATGGATATTATGAATGATTTCATGTACTGGAGAGTCTCCAGGTACCCCTCCCTGTCAGACCAAAGACACATTATGTTTAACGTAAAGGGTTCCTATAGAAATCTCAGACAGACCGACTGAATCTCGTTCAGGGAGGACCTCAGGAATGGTCCTTTTTATAGGTTTAGCAAAAAAGGAGAGCTGGTGCTCGGGGTTACTTATGTGACTCAGACTGTAGTTACTTGTTATGAGATGAACTGCCCAGTCGTGGAGAGGGAGAAAGTCAACAGGTAGCTTTAGATGGAACACCTACCTGGAATACTTTAGGAGTAGGACTCGTAGGTTGTGGAATAAGCACAAGACCTTAAGGGATCAGGTAAGTTGGGAAGACTTTCAGAAGCTGCAGAGGGAATGAAAGGCGGAAGTCAGAAAAGCATTCAGGAAATCCTGGAGGCAGTTCTCCGATGATATTCAGAACCAGCGTGAGGCAACAATACTTCATAGAATTCGTACTAACGACAGCAAGACCAGGCTCGGTACTTTGGTGGCTCCCTCCGGAGATTTACACCAACTGAGGTGAAAACTGTGAGCCTGTTGCTGCATACTCACTTTCGTGGAGCAACAACCACGGACATTGGTGTGAAATAAATAGCATCTCGCTGCCCCATTAGGGTAGGTTGGAATGAGGCGGTGGAGATCGTTACCTATAATTGTGTGAATTGGGATATATCAAATTTTGCACCTTTCAAAGGCCTACGAGTGGACGGTGACTTCCCTGCACTTCTTCACAAGGGCGAGGAGGACATCACACCACATCTTGTTAGAATTTACAGAGGATGCTTAACCATAGGATATGTTCATTTCCTATGGCATTCATACCAAGCCTGGTAGATCATTTTATGCTAGGCCTAATGACTACTGACCTATCAGTCTGACTTCCTTTCTCTGTAAAACATTGGAGAGACTGGTGGACAGGTACATCAGAGAGAAGCTGAATGGAGATCGACTGCTGCATCCTCTCCAGCATGCTTAGCAGTAAGGGAGATCCATTGAGACGGCTCTTTCCAAACCAGTGACTAGTCTGGAGAGTACTCTTGATCGTCAAGAGCTTGCTGTGGTAATTCTCTTGATATAGAGAGGGTTTGTAACCGTACTATGCTAAGATCAATAAAGCTCAGTCTAGAGAAAAGAGGAGTTAGTCTACACTATCAAATTGGATTACAACCTTCTTTGTAGGGTTGCCAAGTTCTTCTATCATGTAGAGGAGGTATCCACAAGGTGGAGTATTATCTTTAACTTTATTATGTATGGTGAAGGACGACTTACTAACCAGACTGAATGTTGAGGGCACCGATGCCTTGGGTTACGCTGACGATATCAGCTTGGTGGTAGCAGGCAATTTTCCCAGTACGATTACAGAGCTCATGCTCATTTCTTATCCTTAGTAGTGGTGCCAGGAAACTCGCTTATCAGCCAACTCTGACAAGACGGAACTATTTGTTTTCACGAGGAGACGGAGGCTCGATGGTCTGTCGGAGCCCTTTATATGGGAAAAAACCAGTCAGATAAATTTCGGTCAGGTATTTCGGGGTGATCTTAGATGTAAGGCTCAGTTCGACAAAACATTAATTATAAGCTGGAGAATGCAAAATCCTGTGGGCCTGTCGTAGAGCTATTGGAAAGACCAAAAGTGGTCCATTGGCTCAACGTTGCGGTCATAAGACCTACAATCACTTTCGCGTTTCTGGTCTGGTGGCATGTCTCTGGGGTGGGGCCGATAATTACCAGGTTATTCAGCATACAAAGACTAGCTTGCTTAGGATTAACCGCTCCGTGACATGACGGCACTTCTATACCTACCTCCGCTGCACTTATATATCATGGAGCTGGCAAACATGGGCGCATACCGCCTATAGTCACTCGGTGGTCGGTCCTTAAAGTATCATTTTAAAGGACACACATCAACCCTGACAAGGGTCCAGGTAGCAAGAACCTTGGCCAGAATGATTGGGGACCTTATGGGGACTGAATACAATTTAGATTACAAATTTTCTACGGTGATCCCCACGAGAGAGGATTGGGTCACTGGCGTCGGAACTAGTCTCCACGCTGGGGGTTACGTTAGGTTTACGGATGGCTCGCAGACGGGAGCGGGAACTGGTGTCGGGATCTGAGGACCTAATACAAGGCTCCACCTCTCTTTAGGGTGATGAATCGAATTAAATTAAATTAAACTTAATTGTCAAAAAAGCAGTTACAAACTGCGTATGATCATGAAGGGGCAATAAAATAGGTTACTATACGGAAACAAGCTAGGGACCATACCAATAATACACCATAGTTTTTCCAGGCAGAAGTATTTGCTATACTGGCCTGCGTTAACCATATACAAACTATGTCTCGAGTTAGTGGCCGCATTAATATATGCAGCGACAGTCAGGCAGCACTAAGGGCACTACGTGCCTATAGAACAACATCTAAAATTGTGTGGCGATGCCAACGGATGTTAGACACACTCTGTGAATGAAACTCGATTACTCTTTGGTGGGTTCCTGGGCATATGGGAATCAAGGGATGTGAAAAACCAGACGAACTGGAAAAGTTGGGATCTAAGGGACGCTTTGTTGGCCCGGATTCTTTCTTTGGAATATCTCCACGAAAAGTGAGACTGGAGGTTGTCAATTGGACACACCAGCAACACCTCACCATCTGGAAGTCACAGAATATAGCTAAATAGGTCCGCGAATTAATTGCTGGTCCAACCCAAGATTATAGGAAGGTCCTACTAAACTTAGGTAAGAGTCTTATAAGGAAAGTCGTACGAATATATATTGAAGCCATTGAAGTCAGCTTCCGCTGTTTGATAAGACTACTAGGGTATATAGGGTTCGGCCCATCTAGTAGATCGTAAAATATACCTTGTCCGTCAAGAAGGAAACACAACACTGTGTAAAATTGATCTTAATTATTTATTCATCCATATTATACATTATTCTTACTAAATTTTTCACACGCACGCACTTTCCCCAACATATACTCTTTCAATGTTCCCCCAAAATCACAATGACCATGCATAATGATAGAATACTCTATTCAAACAATTATGATACTGGTTAGACAATTGTTCCAGTCAACAATCAATTACGCTTGGCAATTGAGAGTAAATTTTTTTTAACAATTAATGTTTATCTTTAATGTCCTTGTCCATTAATGTTCTTGAAACACAAGTGTCTTTAAACAATAACTCAGACATTCACTGATTCTTCTCGCAACGAATTATAAACGAAATACCGGATGCAACCAGTCAGTAATTACCTTAATTATAATACCTCCAAGGTAGACCATCAGTAGCCACATGAAGTGATGTCAGACCAGTACGCCATTCGTGATTATCGCCAGGCCTTCGGAATTCTCCCATTCATCAGAGTTAGAAGCAGGCGACCACCCGCTCAGCATACCGCAAGCCATGACCATCTCCTCCCGATCCCATTGAAGAAGACTCCGCACTCGATGACATTTATTAAAGTTCTTAATCGATGAAGTGTCGCTTGTTCGAATTCAAAGATGCTCGTAGCACGCTGGCGACCGAAACTTATAACTGATCAACCGCGTAGGTTTAAAATTCCAAAGTTTATTAAAGTTGTGATCAACACAAGCCAAATGATCAACATGTGACATGCTCGTAATGACACATGGTATAGAACAACAAATCACCAAGATTGTGAGATGTTCATGTTCCAAAGAAAAAGTTTCTCGCTCACGAAAGTTAAGTCTGATAACAACAATCAGAGTATCTGACCTCGTCATTAACAACGAGACCGAACTTTGATAAAGCGACAACATAAGCCGAACATCTGAATAACAATACGAAGCAAGTAAGCAAATCTGAACCATAATCATAAGAGTAAGCTTGTAGCGTTCGTTATTTTATACTAGTTCTCCCCGCCAGAGTCCCAAAAACTTAGAAATGAACTCCACCTTTTTCTGACGTCATGATTTCTGTCCTCCAATGGCAATCGAGTTCTATTATCCTTGAGGTATCTCTAATAGATCAGTCACCAAGTGACGTAGAAAGGTTCTCAGCCAATAGCAGTATTTGTTAATACTCACGAGTTTCTTTCACGAGTTCCTAAAATCTGTTTATCCTCAAAAAAATTCCTAATAGCTTTGACATTTCGTTTTAACTTAGATCATAAAATTTTATGAGTGTCGTCCCAACGAAACCAATTTATTAAGAAAGATCTGGCAAATCTCACCAACACCTCTTTCCACTACAAGCCCCCAAAAATTCCTTCGAATGGTCATTTTCCCACACCACTACGTTTCCGAAAATCGCTCGCTGGCACGAAATTTCTAATTGGGTTCAACCCGACTGTTATTTATACAAGGCTTATCTTGCCTTTCTTCTTAGTTCTGCGAAACAATGTATCTCTGTGTCATTCTCGTTGACTCTAGCCAGATGGCTCCCCAAAATTTTTAATTCGCCTTGTGGCACATTAACGTCACCCCTCAAAGCGGCTAGGGCACGTGCGCAGACCGCACCGCGTGCTTTCGAACCGACATTCATAGCATTCCTATCTTGTCGTCCCTTCAAGAATTGTTTATCATTTTTCCACACACTTCTATTGTTGAAGACAGCTAATTTCGCGTCTGTTTCACTTAAGAAATTTCTATTACAATTTCAAACACAGACCTTCACAATAACACTTAAATTTTATTTTGTTTTAAACCTCGACTAAAAATGTTTTTGTCGCGTCGTCTCTGAGGGCTCCTTCCCTTGACACATTCCTAAAACCACCGGGTCTCCCAGATCGCTTCTCACCGCCAGACAACATCCATTTCCGAATTCTTTAAACTTCCACCAATATGGCTTTCATAATTCTTCTGCGTGTTCCGAACAACGAAAACTAATTATATTTCATTATATAAATAACTTTTAGTACTATTATACTAGGTTTCAGAGCAATATAAGCTCGAATTTAGGCAATGGAAGAATATTTTCAGGTAAATTTTTAATAAAGAAATTCTTATCTTACCGTTTTACTAATTATTTTACCGATGAATCGGTTTTCTTATAATATCGATATTGATGACTTTCCAGGTGTCATGGAACGATGTCCACGCTACTGGGAAATGTGACATTTATCATTTCATAGTCATTGGTAGCGTGCTGTGCAATGTAAAACGTTCCAATGTCATTGACCTGACCTGTGAGTGCCCTGCAGATGGATCACAGACAAAAGGGAAGGATCTGTGCTTCGCTCACAGACAAAACCCAATTCAAACTAACGATTATTCCTTGTGTGCGAATAAAGAGAGGAATGTACAATCATAGAAAAGTTTTCATTGAGTTTAAAATTTTTGACACAATTCATACCGATGGAAACTTTCGATACATCGTTTGGAATAACGATTTTGAGAGGTTCTCAAAATTTCGGCCGTATACGTTTTTCCAAGGTCGTATGTAGTTATATTTACTCGTTCATGACTGTTTCCTAAGGACAACATCGGGTGGTATGAAATAGATCTAACAAATTTAAAATTCAAAATATACGGGAGGAACCACTTTTACTAGTAGTCCTAATTACGTTTATCACTATCATTTTATTAAATTATAAACTTTTACGACTTATTCAGTTATTTGAAAAATAAATTAACTTTGAACACATGGGGGAAAAACTAAGTAACTCTCCGCAAACAAGCAAGGGACAATTCCTTTAATTCCGATCAAGGGTTCAAGAGCTGTGATGAATTTAAGGTCTTATATCCGTCAGAAAGACTCGGCTTAAATAGTCCACAAAAATGTTTCATTTGATACTTTGAATAATTCTCTATCCATTGATGATAAACTTTCAATACCACTGTTCAATTGAATTATTTGACGCTAAATTACCATGGGCTTATATGGAGAAATTTTGGCGGACTTCGGTTTTTTGATATTGTGGCAAAAGTATCGGTTTAACATTGCGAAAATACCTACTAAAACATTGCAAATGGAAATTGGAACGGAAGGTCAGAGAGGTACCTTACGAGGCATTTACAAGAATAATTCTCCAAAACCTGGAAAAAATATTGCTCTAATGAAATGGCAGCCGCATAACGTGACTGAAGGCAATGCAACCCTTGTGAAATAATGAGTCAAACGGCAATCTGTTAAATAAAATCATAAAATATTTGTCCTCATCCAATAGTAAAAATCTGTATAACGAATCATTAATCACTAAGAACCTCTCTGGTGAATATTTCCAAGTTTCGTGAATAGTTGGTAGCTTGTCTTCAGTCAACGTGGATATAATACCTTAATATTTATGAAACAAAGTTTTTTACATATAGGTACAGTCATCCATTTACGTGTATTAAAACATATCAGATAGGAACGAGAGTTCTAATTTAATCATGAAGTCTTCTAAAACAAAAACGTCAGTCTCTCGCTTAGACCCTAGCAAACGAAGCCAGCGCAGAGAAACGGGATGTGGAGGCTCCATGGCGGGTCACGATGGGTAGTGGGTTGTCGGAGGGAGACGGGGGTAGTAGATTTGCGGTCTCGCGCTGCTGGCAATTCGCGCACCAGACCTCCTCTCTCGCCGCTGTGCAAGAGCCTCGCGCAATGCACGTGTACGGGCGTTTAGCAATTCGCATAAGTGGTTTGCTTGGTTGTGAAATTGGATTATTTCGGTCGTATGTTCCGTTGCAAGGTGGAGTAGTAACCTTGGGTTGCGTTCGGACGAGTTGGGTTCGCCACTGCGTTATGCCTGGCTGTGCACTTGCTGGGCGCGCTGATAATGTTATTAAGTTGCGTGTGACTCGTTTCCTCTGGGCGCTGAGCTTTTCCTGAGAGTTTGCAAAGTGATGCTCTAATTTACAGAAATACTGCAAAGATTTTATGGCTACTATTTCCTTCCTAATTGAGAAGAGAAAAAACTTTAAAAACTATTTAATTATATTCTTTACTACAATACATAAATTAAACATTTTTAAAGTTAAAGAGATTATCTACGTGACTTGTCACAAATATGTGAGTGACTTTTCTGTGTATTATTTTTTATTTTTTTATTTTTTTCATTATATTTAAAATTTTATAGAGGATACTATATGTAATTTTATAGAGGACATTCATAAGTTATATTCATAACTTATGAATTTGTGAGGACGGTATATACTGTAGAGGACAGACATAGAGGTAGTCGCTTTATTTTCAATATATATAAAATTCTAGGTACCAATATCTTCATGAACTTTTTAATCTCCTTAAGAATTCGTTTAGAATATTTAAGAATTGTCTGAGGAAATCCACACCCTTTTTGCAAAAAATATAACATAATTTTGGTTTTAAATCTATTCCTTAATTTACTAGGATAAATCGAATTATATTTATAGAATTTTATTTTAAGTGACTCTGTTGTCAAACTTTCATTCTTACCGTCGGTTTAGAATTGAAGTTTGTGTAAGATATGTATTTGTACTTAAGATATAGACAATATTTTGTTCAGAACGTTTCGCTTTGGTAATACTTAATTCTGATTGTGAGAGTGATAATATGAATTGCCTGAATTTAAGGTTATAGGTAGTTGAATCAAACATGTGACAAATTGTAAGAGAGCAGGAAATAATAAAATATGAACGTCGCATAAAATTGTATTAATAATAAATGATCCAATTACCTCTTAAATCCTTTACATTGAAAAAATAATCCGATTATTATGAAAAATTGCCGTCATTATAGTGTATATTAGGGAAGAAGTTAGGGATGAAAATTAGTTTGATATTCAAAGCAAGAAATCGGTAATAAAATTTGCGAACACAACAGAAATTTTAAGGAGAAAGACATAATTGAGATTGGGGTACAGCTATCACAGAACTATTAGAAAACTTGATAAATTACGGCAATATTATTTTTGACCTACATATAATCTTCAACTAAGGAATGCTTCATTCCCGTCGTTTCTTGATTTTAAAATTGTTTTTTATTATTGATTTTCAGTCTTGAGTTTCCAAATATATTTTCGAAACTGTCATAATGATAAGATTTGACTTGTTACCAAAATATCCAGTAATTTTTAACACATACGCATGTATACTAAAATGTTGGGTTATCCTTCTCCCCAAACTAACTTTTTATGGGTAAATACCTGCTGCTGTGCTAGCATGAATTTGAATACATTTCAAGTATTTTTTACTCTTGTGTTTCAAATTTAAGCATGACAGAACCATTGAACCACATTTTACTATGCAGCAACAAAACAATAATAATAATAATATACAGTAGGAATAATAAATGATCAGAACGACTCAATATTAATATTGATCTCAAATTTTGACGTAGAAAATACGAAATGTTCTTTAATATTAGTTGAGTTATTTAGACGAGTCGTCATTACAAATATATAAGTGCAGTTTCACATTCATAATATTAAAATGGATAGATAATTCATGATAAATTGTAACGCATACCAGGGGATATTGTATCTTTCTCCGACAACTTTGCTTCAACGTGCAAGCACACGGAAGGAAATACTTGTTTAAGTGATCTGTTGTTACTGTTCAAATTCTTATTTGTCTGAGCTAGTGAATATTAGATTTTGATACATCTCAATGTAATATACTAATTATTATATTGCATGTATCCATTATGGATGTTACGAGTACCTAGGAAGGATTTTGAAAAATGAAATGTTGAGGAGCCGGGGAGTATTCAGGTACCAACTCAGCATTCGTCTGGAGCGCACTCTTCATCTCGTGGAGAGCCTAGATACTTTCGGTGTGTAAGTTTTCATACACAAGAAATACGATAACAATATCAAATATTGCTTCTTTGAATATACTTATTTGAAAGAAATGATAACTACAGTTTTTTTTAAAGACCATGAAGTTTGTAATTAGATTTAGCAAATCCCGAAATAAATGAATACCTTAATTCCTAGAGAATTTTAAATAACGTCAAAAATGTTTTCAAAAGTTCCATAAAAACATTTCAGACTAATAGAAGGATAATAACGCAAATTGAACGCAAAGTAATCCAGTTATATTTGCATGTTTATCAGATTTCCTGCTCAGTCAGATGCGCATACACTTCACCCTCGTATTCTTCTGCGGAGCTTTGAACCAAAAGGAACTCAACAGTTCTGGGAAAATCACTCTCAACTCCCCGATGCTGCTACTGCCCAAAGCGGGGGGTGTGGGTGGGGGGGTTAAGACGACGTAAATAGTTTAGCATCCACCCCAAAGCATCCCACGCGGGAACTGCCTCCACCCAAACCACCCTCTAACAACGGCTGACACTTGCATACATTACCCTCTGAAATTCAAGATATTCATTTATATAGCGCTCCGTGTAAGGGGTGGATTCCCGAGCGCCAATGAGATTACTCGCGCCACTAATACGCAAAAGTTTGGATTACTCTCGCGCCGTAATTCAATTTTTGCCCGGGCGCCGTCCCGCGGGCTAATCTACCTCCTGGCAGGTAATGCGAGTTAGGTTCCCGGCGTGGCGGGGATGGCCGGAGGGGGAGGAGGAGAGTGAGAGTGTGTTCCCAACAACCCCCTCTCGACGAGGGGTGGAGGGTTAATGCAGATGGAAGGAGGAAATGCAAGAGAAGAGCGAATGAATGTGCACTGTGCACCAGAGGAAGAAGTACTCTAGGTGGGTTCTATCCACTGTGGGGAAGAGACTGATCGACCCAAGTAATCCATCTCTCACTTGTCCTCCACTCATCCATTGTGCTTTTCACTCACCTGTTAGTTATTCTAACCATTTTATGCCATGTGTTATAAATACTTTTATTAAGACGCCGTGGGATATTTTTATATTTTTGAAATTAAAAACAAAAAAGACGAAAAATGATACATAGAAATCTCTTAGATTGCGGTGAACCTCACCGCCAGGTAACAGATTAATCATGTTACGTCGAATGAAAATGGTAGACGGGACCGGGATTCGAACCCGGGACCTTGAGCTCTACGCGCTCATGCGCTTACCGACTGCGCCATCCCGTTCGC
>NNCF01129658.1:89072-101228 GCA_002313205.1 Laupala kohalensis
TATTTTTATATTAAATTTTTATTTATTTATTTTTGATTGAATTTTTGTGTCTTGTAGCGTGTTTAGTCCAACGAGTTTTTGTTATGAATTGTAATTGGAAAGTTGACTGGGGCACACTCCAGATTCTTTTTCCTTACTACTATTTCCATTCTAAGCCATTAACATAGTTTTAGAAAATATAATACTTGGAAGCAAAATGTTAGCAACTTCAAAACCCCAACTCATAATTCCTAGTTTCCTTCGACTCTCCGTGAGAAAATTCTCCATGGAAACCACTCGGAACATGAAATCTCATTAGGGAGATTCACTAATAAAATGTATATTTTTTAACTTTTTAGAAATTGGTTCTGTTGTGTTCTACAAATCAAATTTAAACCAGTTTTTATCATCGCAACAGGATGAAATTTTCTGTTTTGTTGCACCATATATTAGAATTCCCGTAAAAGTGCGAATGCTTAGACCATCCTAACGAACACAAACTTGATGAGGAAAGATGCAGTTCTTTTATCACTTGCTGAATTTATAGTCGGGTCGATCTGATTCGTAAAGTACCAAAACATAATCGTCAAGATCTATTTCTGTGCCTGAATGTATAGGGGAAGGCATTAGAACAATTTGGGAGGAAAATAGGTTTTTTCAATTTCTTGGGAAAACTCTGGATCTCAGAAAAATTTAATGCAAAGACAAAATGTGAGTAATAAAAATACCTACAAAATGTGACTTAGTTGTTTGAAATTGGATAGTTCGTTCAAAAGTTATTGCAAAAATCTTACACGAGATGTGAGATCTTTCTACTGCCTTCCCCTACACATTCAGACACAGAAATAGCTCTTGACAATTGATCGATATTCAAATATCAGATCGACCCAACTATTATAGTGGTACACATAAACTATCACACAGCGTTGCCACTATACATTTTCAAAATTACCGTGATGTACCAAACACACATATGTAATTTGATGTTTCCAGCTATTTCGAAGAAATGTTTACATGAATTTGTAGACAAATTTTCTTTCTGACTAGCTCCCCCTATCACTCTATGACATCTTGGCGTACATACAACAATTTCAACTCCACTACATGTATTTTAGGCATAAAGGTTGCCTCACAAAACATCAGCTGACCACAAGATCACAGAGCAGTTCCCCACGTAGCAGTTTCCCTATGTATTTAAAGTTTATTTCTTTGAAGTTTACATTACGATTTTTACTTCCCAGGCCAGCCATATTGAACTATATCTTTCCACTTTTTTGCAGTGAGCTCTGTAGTAAACTGGATTGGACACTGACTTTGTCAAGACCAAGACGTTGGGCGCCATGTCAGCGAACGTATCTTGTTATCCTATCCTATTCCCAGTATTGGTACATAGTCTTATATATGATATTGACCCAACGATCTCTACAGTGGGTCACAGACGCAGACTGTGAGTTGTTCTGTGAATGTGGGTTGTCCATAATAGCATGAGAGAGGAGATACTGTTTAGTATTGCCCTCTGTCTTGCACAACCGCTAAGGTATTGTGCGCATCGAGTTCCCCCACCCATGTCATTGTGCAAGAGACAGACAGATTCCAAACTTTTTTCCCCCTTCGGAAAAACCGGTACAAAACAATGCTATATCATTCATAAGTCTATGAAAGTTATTGGCAGAGAAAATATGCGACGAGCAAGAGATGGTTGTAAAGGGAGAGAGAAACTAGGTAACTAGAGGGTTTTGATAAAAGAAGGTATGTGTAAATGGGCTAAGGAATGGGTGTGCAGTCCATTAATCCACAAACGACCCACGAATACAAGGGAATAGTAGCACCGAATTGTTGTGCAAGCGTTAATTATAAATAAATATTGTTTTACTCATAAAATGTAAGAATCTTTTGGTAGAATTTGCCAGTATAAATGTAACATGGAATATTAGTGCCTGTCATATAAAAGAGCACAGTTACTCCTGATGATAGTCTCTACATATAATTTTTCCCTCTTGTATTTTCCACGCCGCATATTGTACTACGATACATACTACCACAGAGTCAGAAAGTAAATAATATTTCAATGATAAACTTGATATGAAAAAAATTTGTCATGAAATAAATGTCCCCTTTTGAATCTACAAACAAGGAAGAAAGTTATCTCTCAACCAACAGTGCACAGGTTTAATGTTTTGTGCTGGTGAAAATTGAATTTACATTAATGTAGTCAAGGAAAAATAACCAATTGTTGAAAATATTTTTTTATGAAAAGGGATAGGAAAATGTCTCAGCTTCGTAAAAAGTTTTAGGATCGAAAATGGAGGCGAGAATCTGTTATTCTGAAATATCCCCCAAAATTTTTGGAAAGATCGGTGAAAGCTTCAACAACGAAACATAATACCAAAATGCATTTGCGTAGCTGTGTACTATATGATATATTTCGTATATGTTTCCTTTTTCATTGGAAAGAGGTATTTTTTTAGTCTTGACAACCCCTGTCTTAGGGTAGAACTGTTCCGACATGTGAGGGTGAATACAACCCTCCACAACCTGTCTCTCAACTCGATTTATTGCACTGCTATTGGGGGATTGTCTTTCTTCGAGATCGAAATTTGAAACGTATGCGAACAATAAAACAATTCGAGTCGTTAAATTTTCGCTACAACACCCTGTATCTTTAAAAATTATCTAACTCTAAATTTCCGCCAAATATCACGAACTAATTCAGATTTAGTTTTTGTAAGTAAATCTGCTATTTTTGTGTACACAGCATTATAACACAGGGAAAACTGTATCACAAAAACATAAGCTCCCGGGTGAAATCAGATAGGGTTGGCTAATTAATAAATAAAATAAAAATACCGAACATCAAAAGCTTAATCAATAATACAATCGTAAAGGGCAATATGTATCGGGAATGGTTTTAAACACGTGCTCTGCAATAATCAGCCAATTTTTGCTTCGTTGAAGACGATACAACATTCGATGTAAATACGTCTGAGAATGTGTTTTACGAAGGGAAAAATGGGACCAGAAAAGTATCAGTAAAAGCTCCGATTCCTAATCAGAGGTCTTCGTGAGTAGAATGAAATGGTCACCGCAATCGTCGCGAGTTCTTTCCTTCTTCCCTTCCTTTCTCTGGAGCTGTGGAGTGTGTTCGCTGGTGAACAAGTCGTGAAGCTGCTTCTACTTGGAAGAGAGGAAGCGCAGACTCTTTGCATATGCATGAAGGGTTCCGATGGTGACGACGATGGTCGGTATTAGCGGCTCCTGGCGATGCGGGAGGCGATTGTGGTGATACTTCGCTACGATTAGACGATGGTGAAAGTGGAGGAAGACTTTGAGATGATTGTGGATGGGTTGAAGAAGCATTGTGGCGGAAATGGAGAAAGACGATGACAATGATGTTAATCAAGGGAGAATATCAACATGATAAAAATGGTAGAGACGAAAGCCTTCGGCGGCGATTGGGGAAAGAAATATGGTGGCAGCGATATACAAATTTTTGGAAATAGTGATAATGCAGGAACATAATAAAATGAAACTGAGTAGTGGAAAGATATAATGCAAAATAATTATGATGGTGAAGAGTAAAATGATGATTGCTAATCTGATGATATAAGAAGCAGAGGATGAGGTTAGTGAAATATGATATGTTGTGCTCCCTTCTATCCAAACGAATCGTGGTTAGTCCGAATCCATCAGAATAAAGAATAACCCGACTCATCATGATTAAGCTTTGTTCCATTTTACCAATTCGACATTACGTAAGGCAGATTCATACGAGACTGGCCGTAAACACTTGTTACTGACAAGTATGAGGATACTCCTCTTGTTACCGACATGTTCTTGTTACTGACAAGTTAGTTACAATCTTTTAAAAATATTTCGCTAACTACTGATTACAAGTATCGTTCGTAATAACTTGTTACAAACAGTACATGTACTTTTGTGAAACGGGTCGCAGGACGTCCGTTCTTGTGACGACACATGCCCGCGACTGCGAGAGTTGGCGTAGCTGTGGTGTTGGCGGTGGCTGCGGCTGAGTCTTAGGGAAGATGATAGCGGTTCCGAACGAAGATAAGCCTCGCGACAGAGGGGGTTGACGCAGAGGATGGCATAGTAGGGCAAACGGAAGAGAGCACACAGATTCCGCCGTGGTAGTAGGATTATGAGAAAGCGATGTGCAGTCGGGAATAGTAAAAGTGGTGTCAACGGAAATACCTGTCATTACGACTTGACGAGAGCAATCTTCTACAAAAATGTCGAACCATTCATTCTCCTAAGAAAACTGAATTCTTGTCGCGTTTCTCAATGCGATTATGTCGGAAAAATATAATTTGTCTAATATAATAAATAAACAAAAGTATTATCTTGAGGAGCAGGCCAAAAATAACACTACAAAACTCGCCAACGTTTTAGGTATATTCTATCCATATTTGTTACAACATTTCTACAACTCACTCATCAACATCACTCATCCACATCTCCCTAAGGATGGATAGAATATATCCGAAAATTTGGCGAGTTATGTAGTGCTCTTTTTACCTATTCCTCAAGATAAGACTCCTGTGATACCAGTGATCAAAAATTATGTAACGATGGTAAATGAAGCTAAAAGTGACACTTATTGACATAAATTATGAGATATTTGCTGGTGTTGATTGAGTGCTTACTGAAGTATTCCCGGGAACAACTGGGGAAATAATTTTTTTGGCAAACCGAAGTGTTGACTCCTTTATTTTCCAAATAAAACCACATAAAATTAACCAAAATTTTTCCTTTATCAGATACATGACAATTTTAAAATGTTCTAGGCGGTATATAAGTACGAAATTCAAAAAGAAAAATCTAATCTGGCAAAAAAATGAAGAAATGAGAACACTGAAAATTCTTCATAGTATGATACTTTGCTACAATGCTGCAACGAGGACGAAAATATTGATGCAATTATTAAAATTCACATAAAAATTGCTACTTAGTGATGGTCTACGAAAAATTATGGACGACGGTTCTTTGATGAGTGAAGGACCGTTTCACGTCCTTTCNGTGATGGTCTACGAAAAATTATGGACGACGGTTCTTTGATGAGTGAAGGACCGTTTCACGTCCTTTCACGAGTAAATGAAATAACTATGAATGTATAGTAAACCATGTTATTCAGATAGTATGAAAACACTCAGCATAACATTCCAGACAAGTATAATCTAAAAAACTAATTCGAATCTTTCAATAAGCTACTTTAATTTTTAAAATGTATTCATCTGTCTTTTATATCATTTTATTCGCTTACGTCAATATTTGTAAGCATTTTAAGTTTTGTACAATGAAAAATGAATTTTATAACTCTCATCGATAAATATATTTTAACGTATTTAATTAGAAAAAAATATTGTTATGCAATATTACAGAAGTCTCTTACGATAAAGATATTGGTATCCATGTGAATATTTCCAAAACGCTTTAAATCTAGTTATCGTTAGATGAACAAAATTTAATATTTAACAATAGTTTAATTCATAAACTCTTATATTTGATGTATTTATTAGAGTTCATTCTTAAAACGATGTTAAATTGATATTGTAGTACAATTGTGAATCCAGTTATGCTTACATTTCTGCTGAATTATATCTCACTCCCTTTTTAATGTAAACATGAAGAAAATGTTGGTTCATTTGTTGGAGGGACATGAAGCGCTATTAAATTGGTTTAGTATACAACATTATGCAACTTTTATGATATTCGGAAACAACATATAATATTTTGTTGGAGAAATCATAAATACAAGTGTACGATCAAATATTTATTTTCAATGCAATATTAGTTCTACGAAACATTCATTAATAAAAACAAAAATTAATAAGATACAAAATCGGAGTGTAGAAGGTGTGTAATTAAATCAGCGTTACGTGTTCTGGAAGAATCTTTCTCAGACACCCACCTGTGGACAAAAAGAAAAGTTAATTACTAAAAAAAAAGATATTTCATATTATTCTTATATCCGGTTTATCAAATCATAGTCAAATCGAGCATCTCTTTCATCGGTGTCAAAATTTTGACGTCTCGTTAATTAACATTGTAGTTGTGGCTAACATTTAATTAACATTACAGTATGAATTGTAATAAACTGTAATGTGTAATGAATTGTAACACAAAGTAATTAACATTAAAGTATGAAACACAAACCTTTATTAATGGTCGTAATTCTCTAATTATTTATTTAAATAGATTATATAATGGAAGTTAATTGTAGCACAGCTTTTAATTGGCTGCTAGGAAATACTACTGACAACAAAATTGTCTTCTTGATAACGTTAACGATCTTCGATTATTCTGTGATTTCTTACTCACTTACTACTAACCAAGTCATTTTCTGTTTCGTCAAATAATGGACCAAAATGGATCTTCAAAGTCGAACAATTCGACGAGCAAGGATTAAGTGGCGTTGGTGAAACGTTATATTGCGTTTTAATTGGTTGTCATTGGTAATTTGACCCTCTTTCAACTCTCTGACTAATGTTTGTGAATGTTAGAATTTTTTCACCATATTACTTCTCTGAAGGGCTTTATACGCTACAAAATTAACGGACCACTTTTCTTCATTAACAGTGATTCAAAATCGAACAATGGTATTTGGAAAAAACATCCTATTGCATCATGATAATAAATAAGTTATTGATTGCGTGAGTGATATTAAAGAATGTTTCATAAATATAATTCCTAAAGTCAAAAATTAACATTCGAGATACAAACTCAATTGAAGTGGTAGACAATATGCGGATTCACCCACTTCTTAAATTTTATAAAACATTTGGTGTTTTAAGAAATCAATAAGATTATTTTTCTTAAAGGTATTATTTCATTACTTACTAATCCTTCATTGAAAAATTTTCATCATTCTGAATATTGAAGTTAAGTTTCGAAAACAATTGTATTTCATAATTACGCAGCTGCTTGTAACACTTCACGATGACAGCGCATTTTGAAGTTTTCAAGTTTTCAAAGCCCGTAAAATATTTAAATCAATTCCGAAGCATTAAGCTCTTTATAACTTCATTAACTGGCCATCAAAACGATTATAATATGACGAGAACACACTGTTTAACAAGAGAGAATTTGAATACTTTGCACATACTTTATTTTCCAGTTCGTTATTGATAGGCTTATCCTGTAAAAATGTTTTGAATTAATGTTGCTGATTTTGTATGGTTCGTTTTTGATTTACGAATAATACGAGTACTTATTCACTTGCTTTCACTGATTTTACTCAAAACTTTACCACGTGATTTCCAGGAAAAGTTAAGTTTGCTCACGCAAAGTATTGAAATAAAATTTTAATGGATATATTTCTTAGAATAATACGTAAGGTATGATTTATTTTATTGTGACTCCATAAAGAGAAGATAAAAACTATGGTCAGAGTATGCAAAGCAGTTACTACACGTACCGATTATTTTTCTCATCTTAGTTGTGCACTGAAATGTCAAATCCGGCTCTGCCTGAGGGCCCTTGATCGGAATTGAAGGGATGAACCCCTGCTTGCTTCCGAAGAGTAAATTAATTTATTGTCCTCCACGTGGTCATACGCAGTTTGTAACTGCATTTTTTACAATAAATTTATTTATTTATATTTAATTATTTCATTGATAATTAATTTTTATATCATTTGAGGTATTTAATTCTTTCTCGGATATTTTTCTTCTCAGACTTCTGTAAAATGCTACAAACCGAAAGAGGAGTTCCCAGGAGTTAACGCAGCGTTCTCTTGTTTTCTCTCTTCACTTCCTACCTCTGTGGGTCACACTCCTTCAATCCCCCCTCCATTCCCTAAAACACCCACCCCTTCCTTTTCCTCCGTCGGGGGCTAATGCAAGCGACGCGACCGTCATGACAAATGACTACATGTGTGAAATGTGTATTTCCGGGACACTGATTGCATGCAATTTTGGCGCTGCGGGTAATGGGGCAATATGCTGCACTCTGCACTGGACTCACTTCCCATGCATCATTTCCTCCCTACATTTCCCATTTCCTCCAACCCTTCCCATCTCCCTACATAACCACTACTCTCACAAAAATATTTCAAATTATATGGTAAGCAAGAACCTATTTCATAAGACAACAAAAATTTCGAACCCAAGGAGAGTTTTCGCATAAAGTAATTCGATGGAATACATACTGTGATACAGAAAACATGAGTTATGAACAAAATAAATGTTATGTATTTAAAATACTATTTTAAAGTTGAAACTGGGTAGGTGAAGCAAATGACATTCTGTATTCACACCCAAAACACTCGGTTTAAGAGGGGTATTGTGGTCACATGTGGGGAGTGGGTAATCTGTAACACGATTCATTAAGCCATGAAAATGCAAAATCTGAATTAAAAACTTCACCTCTCCTTTGAAGTTATTTATTCCCTTGAAACTTGAGATTATTTATAAAAGTTCATATGGAACAATTAATTTAGTAAAGTTCATATACTCTGCATGTTTTAAAACAAATTTTAAATACCGAGACACTCTATACCATACAACCAAAGGCTTAGGTATAATTGACAAGAAGTTTAAAATTTTACTGTAAAAATAGCAGTTAAAAACTATGTATGATCATGTGGAAGACGAACTAATTTACTCTCTTGAAGTAAAAAACGTTCCACGCACCAATTCCAATCAAGGAACCTACAGTAGTTGTGGAAATATTTCTTCGCCCAGAAGTAAAATTATGGTACTTGCCTCTCTCTAAAATAATAATTTTTATCTTAGTATGACAATATCTACAAAACATCAACTAATTTATATTAATATAAATTTTTTTTTAATCCATACAAATATTAAATTTATAAAATATTCTGAAAATATAGCTAATGAATCGTAAAAATTAATACAACTCAAAATTTGAAATTAATAACAACAATAGTATTTATTTATGGTATTGCCCTGTCTCNTGCCACCCCTAGACCACAAATTATATATCCTATGTGTAAAATCCACCTGTACCCTGTGGAAAACAGAAAAAAATCCGGGTCAGGATGGGACTTCGAAGTATAAACAACCGTGCCAAAATTAAGAACAGTTAAAAGCAAACTTTTATGAGTGAAATTTACAAAAGCAAATTTTGTATTTTAATCAGTGAGTTTTGAAATCACTATATCAATGACGAAATGAAGTATAAAATCGATAGACATACCTATTATTAAATGGAATAAGAATGAATCACATATGACGGGAAATAGAAACTTATTTGAACTTTTATTAAAATCAATGAAATTCTTTTATTTTGTTTAATCAATGGCGCATTAGGTAACAATTAACCATGGATTTGAAGAGATTCGATTTTATGATATCTTTTACGTCTTTGGGAAAGAAAAATGATGTGTAGAAAAGTTAATAACATTAATGTTGATCCAAAAGACAGGTGAGACCAAAGAAAAATACCAACAACATAAAATCAATTATCAAAATAAATTAGTTTCATTACTACACTAGAGAAAAAATCATAATTATATAATCTACGGCGAGGTCCAGGTCATTATGCTCACTCTTCTGCCTCACCATGCAGAGGGATAAAATAATTAGGAAGGAGAAATTTTGCGTTGTTATGCTTGATGTTTCGAATTACGTGATAAGAACAATAGTATATGTCCTATATTAAGTAATTGTTCATTGTCTTGTAATAGGCAATGTCTAGAAGAACAAATAAAAATAAATAAGCAATTATTTGCGAGGTGATGCACATAATGTACAAAATATAAAAAAGTCAATTATTTTTTATATCATTTATGTATTATATGAAGATTTCTCAGGTACACTTCTCAGATACAGGACCAGGTATATTTCTCAGGTATACTTTCACCAGATTTCCTGGTATAAGCAGTCCTCCGAGCTCTGCGTAAAGTTATACTGTTCGGAGAAACATATTTACGACAACTTATGATGGTAACAAAGAGGGTGCACGGAGTTTTCTCTTAATAAATATCTGGTACTGAGAATGTAATATAATTTTTGTAATAGTAATTATCCTTTTCAGATATCAATATGTATTTTTTATTCTTTTATTTTCGGTGAACGTAGATGGGAAAAAATGTACCTAGAGGATCATAACCGCACATGAATGTTGAATGTTTAACTGAATTCAGATAATAATGTAACTGGTAGGTAATTTGTGACAGCTCTTTTGACAATTTTTTTTTATTTGCACCAATTTACAAAATTAATAGCAAATTTCGAGGAAACTGCTATGGTTAGATTCGATTTATGATGTAATGTCGAAAGTCCCAGGCTATCCTTAAACTATTTCAAAAATAGTCTAGAACATCTCGCTCTATTTTGAAAAATTCTAAATAGCTATTTTATACATCCCTTAAGTTCGCATATAATGTTCGCATAGTAAAGCGGTCAAAGGTGCTTCTCTAAATTTGACTGTTAAATGAATCCTTTAAACTATGGGATTCCATGAAATACCACCATAACTCAGTTGGGTGAGCGCTGAGCTACTATAGTCCAAATAAACCTGGAAAGAGATTGAGGTTGCGGAGTGGAGAGGCGACGTTGTTGCCAAGTCGTGCCGTCTCAGACCTTCCCACTGGCAACTCTGGGGCCTCACTATGACGACGATTTGTCTGTCATTCGTGTAGGCGATGACGAACTCCTCTTACCCTCCTCCACAATCACTTCTCAGAATCCTAATCCAGTTTTAAGCAAACTATAGATGGATCGCGGGAGTTCAATTCCGGATAGGGTCAAGGGAAAATTTTACTTATGACACGAATCCGAAAACGTGATTCCCAAGCCTACTATCGTTTTCAAAAAGCATTAGACTCGAGTTTAAACCTTCAATTCAATTTTCCTAACAATTAAAATACACCAAGTTACTCATTAATTTTTAACTTATTAAATTCTGTGTTGTAAGGTGTGTGTTTTAAAATTTTTACATGTTTCTGAGTATTTTTTATCGTGTTTGGAAGGAAAAAGAACGCGGTTTTCCAGCGTCTTCAAGGGACGGGATCAATTTTGAAAATTTTGTATTAGTAAAACTCTTAAACCTAGAAAATTTTACGGAGTGTTGCTGAATAAGTTATTTACGAGACGTGTTAGTCTTAACTTTGCTGAAAAATTATTCGTGTAAAGATCGGTTAATTGTACGATCTTCCAAAATAACTTAAAATAACCGGTTTTTTTAAAATAGGATAAGTATAACTAACTGGCTTATTAACAACGGTACAATGTGATATTGTATCACTTGATAATACACGCTCCATCGCACATTGATATAGTGCCGTGTTTTATCAAGTGCCCGGAGGTTCAAACTCGAATCTATTGGTTCCTGAAACCGACAGTAATCGGTCATCACATTTTGTAGATGAAGTTGACAACATAATATTCCCTTGAACTAAAAGAAGTCGATCCCCTCGAGTCCGTAAAGACATACCGCGGAGTCCGTATTCGAATTATTCGCGATAAAAGCACTTGTCATGTGTCAACAAGAATTAAAATAATTGTTATCAATGGCTCCTGTATTCGGTGTGCCTTCTCAATGTCTGTCACGGAAATTGAATAATCAGACTTGAGATAAGTTAGTACTCAAAGCAACCCGTTTTGTCTACTCGGAATAATGAAATCAGATACAATGTTACAGAAGAATGTCAATTTTGAGCGAATATTTCCAGAAGCTGCTTAGTCATTGCTGATGCTGGGATTTGGTTCATTCCAAAATCACGTAATTAGAATTGAATGAAGTAGGTCAAAGACGACTTCGACACGATTTTCAGAAAGTTAACAACCCCGCTGCAAATGTTTACATCAGAACAATGAGTGTAAGTGTTTAATCAAGATAAATGAGTGTACGTGTTTGTTGAAGATAAATAAATTAAATGATAAATTTATCGTCAAAAAACAGTACAAACTGCTTATGACCACGCGGAGGACAATAAACTAATTTACTCTCCGGAAGCAAGCAAGGGACCATCCTATCAATTCCGATAAGGGCCCTAAGACAGAGGCGGATTCAAACATTTTTGCGTAAGTTCCTAGATAAGATAAAAAGTTAGCTGCGAGTTATAATACATATATTATGTCAATATGTTTGTAATTTAACGCAAATATGTCTGTAAATTTACATGTACAAGTTATTATCGAAATATAGATTATTCTGAGTATAGTGTTTAAAAATCATAAGAGTTGAAAAAACACT
>NNCF01129658.1:115026-147755 GCA_002313205.1 Laupala kohalensis
CTTGAAGAGAGTTGTTTGTATGAATGTAGAAAGCATATTTAACCTACCGAAGGTTAAATATGCTCTCATATATATATATCTGTGTGACCCCTTGCACACTACCTCTGACCATATTTGACATTACCCTGAAGAAGGACAAAGCAAGATGGCCGAAATGTTCGTTATTCTATCTACTGAAACGATGTTTGAACTGGATTACCAAGTATATATTGTCTCCGACCGCGAAGACATACGTTTATATTGATAAAACAGGTCAAATTGTTTTTTTTCTTTTTCTTGTTGAGAGAGGTAATCTGGAGGGGTGAGAAATACAAATTTACAGGACGCAATATTCAATACTATAACGCGCTCGCTTGTGTGTGTTAAGCGCACAAGTCGGAAGGTTAAATATGCTTTCAACATTCATACAAACAACTCTCACTCTTTCTACTTGCTATACCTTCTTTCTATAAAAATCCTGCACTCGAATCGTGGCCTATTCAATATTCCTCTTTCGCTCTCGTATTTTGTTTGATATCCTTTTCAATTCTCTCATTCCCATCAGTAATGAAAAGTCAACCTATACCACATAATTTTATCTTTAACAAAAATTCTCCCTTCTTTCCATATGGACATTCCATGGTCCAAACCCTATATTCATTGTCATTTGTCAGAAAGACAGCAACCCTGAATTTGATAAGTTATAATTTATTTTTAGTTGTTTTCCTTAGGAGAATTGACTTTTCCACTTCAATAAGTCCCTTCAACTCCTTGGTTTTCTGTCGGAGTTTTCCTTCCCTTAGTCTTTGTACTTACACACGAGACAGGCAGGGTTTAAGTTTTGGGGCGGCACTCATTCGCTCTGGTACAGTGTCTTCACGGAGCTCATGGGTTATTTATGAGTGTACTTCGGGTCCAGGTTACCTTCCCGTACCCTCTGATCTTAATCCAGCCGGATTAACCGCCGCCCGGCTGGAGTTCCCCTTTGGGTCCCATACCCAATCCCGACCACCACCCAGCAACGGATCGGTTCGAGGGGGTAGATGTTCCGCCAGGGGTATTGACCGCCACTCGTTGGGGAAACCTAGACTGACGGGGTAACCTGTCTAACACGAGTAGAGAATCCCGCAAGGGGCCTCGACGACCCGCCGTAGAGAGGGAAACCTTTCTGACAGCGTGGAGTGCACTGTGTTCCACCACCTGGAGTGCACTGCTACCGGGACACGTACCCTGCCAAGCTCCAAGATACTGCTGGGTAAATGGACCCTTACCCATCGAACGCTCGAAGATCCAGCCCGGATCTCGTAACATGGGAAAAGGGCTTACCCTCGAGCACAGCTAGGTGCATGAAGGGCAGTCCCTTAATTGGACCTAACTGGATAAAGCAAGGAGTCGTTCAATGGACCACTGGACGAACGGGACGAGCCCCAGCACCCCTGTTCTTAATATGGGTTATGGACCCCCGGGCAACGTATCGACAGCTGGGGATTTCACGAAGTGGTAGAGATCTAGTTATGGGCATGGGCATGGTCTCGGGTGCCACTCAGCACCTTAACTCGAGTAGGCGGAGTATGGGTGATAGTCCTCAGAAGGGAGCCCCAACACTCCCCTGATGCCCCTAATTGGGTTGGACTCTGCCGAGTGGTTTCCCCATTCGTGGTCACGAGTTGGAAGCTCCGGTTTCAGATCGGTGAGCAGGATTGATCTACGGCTATTATTAGCGCATATAGCACTAAAAAGGCGACAGCTAGACGTCACCCCGTCCACCAGTGCGCCTACTGGTAGGTCTAATCCTTCGGGAAAGGGTCGTTGTGACGGCAAGTTTCGACTCCCCTCCTGTAGTCCGTTCTGAGAGGGTAGGGAGTCCAGGACAAGTAGCGCCGACTGGCAGCTAAGGCAACTGAACCAGTGGTATCACAGAGTAAGGGTCCTCCCGGGCTCACGTATCGGTCCCGGGGTGTTAACAGTAGACCTCCGGTATACAACAATCCTCTGATATTGCCACCTCGGTTCACGACTTCTTTTTCATGTGTCCCCTTATTTGTAGTTCACCCCCGTATCTGAAATCTTATCCCCAAACTGCAACCCGGGATCTCTTTCAGTAATCGAGTGTGGGTATCTTGTAAGAGCTATTCTACCTATATATCCCTTTCTCTGAACACATTCATTAGCAGATCAGGTGAAAATACCTACAAAAATTTCTTGATAGGTACATTTTATAGTAGATGGAGAAAACATACGGTACACTGTGTTGATATTATGAAGTTTGAAAAAATAACATTTTTAACATTCTGGAAGATAATTTTAGCGTGCTATAGCAACTTTCTTATGGATAAGGTTTCTCCAGGATGGTTTATAGAATTTGTTATTTAATAATAATAAACTTAAATAATAAACTTTTATTTCGGGGTTAGGCTCAAGCCAAGAGATCTGTTCTTCCGCATTACCATCGTCAAAAGAATAATACATAATAATACATGATAATAAAACATAAATAACAATACATACATTAATATATTCTTAAACATATACATAAATTATACCCCGAAAAGGGAGGACTATAAAATTACTCTTCTCTGGGGTATCAAACTAGGGATCATCCCGGTATTAACCTTAAGCCATTGAGGAAAACCCAGAAACGACGGCTGAAGGCCGAACAAAATTTTGTGGATAATATACTACAAAATGTGTCATACATAATAATTAAATAAAATGCAAAAATACATCGTTTACAATATAATATTACAACTTATAGCGAAGAATATTTCATTACATTTTAAATTACAAGATAAAATCGTATAAATTTACGACTTTAAATTTTCATAATATGATTATCATAAATTATGTTATATTATTTTCATAATAACATTAAACATATTTAAATCTATTATAGTTCACTTGGCATTCGCCAAAAATATTCCTCAATACTCAGTGTATGTTACTTACGATGGTTGCTATGCAGCCAAAAAAGCTTTATACCAATAAAACAATGAGCAACATAGAAACGCCATTTAATTTATCATGCTATTATAGTTCAGTAGTAATTGTAACAAATATAACTTTTATATTTCTATTAAATAGCAGTTTAATATTAGACGAACCAAATAAATTATATTGTTTAATACATATTTAATAGTTTTTAATCATATTATGGTTAAAAAATAAGATAAATTTATTATTAATGGCAAATTTAAAATAATGTCTACTTCATAACAAAAATAACATGCATATGTTCTTGATTTAGATGAAATGAGATGTGTACATCCAAGTATCCATTGAGAATAAGATTTTAAGATCTTTATAGAGTTAGTTTGGTAAAAGGCAGTGTTCGAATTTTAATTTCTCATAGAATATGGGAAGTCTCGTTATCGTGAAAATATTTCATCAGGAGACTGTGACGGAAATATATGTTTTGCAGCGGTTTTTCTGGTGCTGAAAATTTGTTTTTGGAATTCCGTCCTAACATCTATCTATCCGCATTCGCTTCTGACAAATCGGATGAGTCATTATGCTTCATTTTATGCACTTATTGTGAACTAATGGGTACTTCTTATAACTGTCAACGTGTGTTCTAGGAAATTCAAAAAAAAAACATTTAAAAAATATTTTGAGCACAGAAATTGCTATTTGCACGAGTTTCTTCTGCAAAAGACGTAACTATTACGGTAAAGGGTCCGAGAATAACAGAGAATTTTACAGGCGTCTATGCATATCAGTTTACTGTTACAAGAATCTTTAAAATTATTTATCGAGGATCAAATACACAAAGCAAAGGAGAATACACTTCGGGGAAACTGAATTGGAAGTTATGGTGAAAAAGAGATGATATAAGAATCAAGAGAAAAATCTCTTTATTCTATATATAGCTATTTAGATATTTAAGGAGGTAGATACAGAATGGGCACCACAGATTAAAGTATTTTTTATCTTGCGAAAAATACCAGTTTTTAATATAAATTCTGTCCAGTGTTTATCGTTTCTTTGGATTACCTTCGCTCTCCGTATAGACATTCATAGTAATTGTTGATTATTTTCTTACCAGTTGTTGCCCTTATTTGATTATTTTTCAAATATTTTTTTCGTATTTCAGTAAGTAAAGTGATTGGGTTGTGAGCGCTCATGTCTAAACCCAATTTCCTATTTTCCATATTTAGAATTATGAGAACTGTTCCTTTCCAGAGATACAAGAAACATAAAATTTTATAGTAATCTTTCCACTGACAAGAACTGAAGATACTAAGATCTTTAAAGCAATAATGTTGATGATTAAAAATTTGATACGGTTGTCCCCTTTCTTGTACCGAGTGCAACTATTGGAATATAGAATCGATACGTAAAATTTTATAAGAAGGGGAAGTCCGAAGTTTGCAGCTTCCTTTAAATTTATTTAAATATATGAATATCCTAGTCTTTAGATAGAAATTGAATGTCCAACATAACGACTCCAGAAAAATAGTCTATTGATTTGTAGCGAACAGATCAATTTTTATTTTACATTCTTTGTAGGAGTGTATCAAGTTGATATCCGACGAAGATTGCTGGAAATGAGATCTTGGTTCATGTTAGCAGGTTCAGTTGGTTAAAGCACAATTGTGTCAAATTCTTCGAGAACACGTATTCTAATAATCCCACTTCATCTGACAATGGTGAATTCCAGGGAGTTGGCGTTTGTATCACCAGGTATGACTGAGTGTTAAGAGTAATGACATTTTTAAGACTTACCCCAGCGATGGGGTTGAAACAGTCGTGGTTACCAGTTTTATCTGATTCAAAAATTTACTCACATCTTTTCATACAATCGCAGATGTTATGCGGGCAAAATAACCCGTGAGCTTAACAATAAAAGCATTAGTAATTCTCGACAAAGGCATTCAAACATAGTTCCGGAGTTCACTACCATCTGGTTGCAGAGGACGGAAAGTTTAAGTTGGCAATGTGGTTCAATCAAGACAGAAACGCAAAACCAAATTTAAACATTTCAATGTTTTCTCTTCCATTTATCTGGTAATTGGTTTAACTGTTTTATAAAGATTTCAATAAGGTCTGAATATGGTAAGTACGATGTGGAGACCTAGAAGTTCAGACTGATACTTTTTTAAATCTAAGCTCACTGCCGAATCGAAATAGAGTTTTTAATAATGTGATTAACTATTGACACAAATGCAAACACTATGATCTAACTTTATAAAACATGAATATGATAAGATAATTGTTTGACCTGTACCACAATCAGACAATTCTATGAATATTGAAGTGCTTCATTTATTTCGATAATAGGTTTAATAGTAATTGCCGCCTCCATTCCTTTACCTTTTGATAAGACTCTTTAAATAATTGGTAAGAGAAGAAATTTTCCCTCTTGATCAGATACTGCTCTCTCAGCACTACAATATATATCCTTCACTACAACATAATTTTGATTAACTCGATCGTTATGTTAATCCTTTACAATTTTGTCAGTAAGATGCTTCTACATTTGCTGAAGTTTATGCTTACTTGTTTATTTTCTTTTATAATACAAGTAAAATGAATCAAAAAATACAAAATACAGAAATATTAAATATTATCTTTATAAAATAATTCTTTTTAATATTGGTATAAAATGTCAGAGTTAACTTTTTTGTTTCAAAAGAAGCTTAATCCCTACTTGTAATATTTCTGAAACTCAGAAATCATTTCAACAGATCTCACTGGTTCACTTCGAATCCGGTATTTAAGAGAGAACAGTGTTACATGAAGCACGTTTATTTTTTTGGTCATATACTGGATTGGTGTCTGAGTTTTGGTTTTCTGAGAAACGCTTCCTTCATTATCTTTAATTCCTAAGAATTAAGTCTCCAAAGATGGTAGAGATAACTTTTGTGCGCTCCGGAAGATCTCGGCCGCGAAGTGTTTATCGGCGGCTGACTGGGGAGTTGAAGTACTCGTCCACGTACCAGACAAGAGTTTATTTTTCGCACCACATCATGGTACGTGTAGACTACTAGTACGATGAGAAAAACTATGAACATGACGCCTGTCCAGTCGTAGTTTAAGAGTTGCTTACATAACTCGCTTTCCAAACACGGTTTCTTCATTGTAACCAACTGTAGTGTTCAGCAGCGTCTACACTAATCAAGAGAAGACATTTTACTTGGCACTGCATTGCACACGTCTTGTAAACACATCCCATCGCACTGGCGCCGACTTCATAAGAAATTGGAGAGCCCACGACCTGAAAATTTGCACGGCTCAGGTGGAATCCCCCCCCCNTCGATTCCATAAAAGGTGTCTAACGCCATTACCATTTCATAATTCCAAAATTATTTTCATACTTTATACTGCCTTCAAAATTTCTTATTGAATTTTCTTATTACTAACCTAAAATTTGCCTTCTTGCTTTGAGTTCGGAAAAATGTCTCATTTGATTTAGTCTCAATCTGCAACAGTCCTTTATATTGAACTTCGATTTTGTTTCAATTTTGCCCTTTGTATTGTACGTAGCTTTAATAATAATGTCACAAGGTATTTTATACAGCTTATGCTAACTAGCACGGGTGGCCAAATAAATTGAGCACGCATCTCTTCTGGCTAAACTATCTCTTAGCAGCAGAAATAAGTACCACAAATCCCATTTGTTTCCTCCAGACCTGGTAGGCGTTCGTTCCGGTGTAATAAAAGAGACACGCGGCTACGAAAATGGACCGACACTTGAGAAACGACTGACAAGGTATCTTGATCTAGAATCATGGTATAAATGACAAAATAGAAGCTACACAAAGCTAAAACAGATCAATGTCAAATGTGTGTAAAATTCCTCTTCATTGATCGTTTTGGATAATAAAATGTTAAATCGCACATTCGTCAGACTCCAACTAATTTTATTATTTAAAACATATGAGAGCCTAAAATCGATGCAAGGGTGTTTCACGCCCCGCTTTGACAATATTCGGGGGAAGCCCCATTCATTCTTATAAAGTCGACGCCAGTGCTTATTCCATTACCTCTATAGCTGTTGTTAGGAAACGGAATGTGACGTCTTAGTATTTGGCAGCATTTTGAAATTTTTGAATGGTGTTTAGACATTCGCCCCACTCCGCGAAGCAATATCTTGCGGGGTTGTTTTTTGGTGTATTAGAAGGTGTTTTCTGGGGTGTCGTGTCTACCCTGCCAAGCCACGTACCGCGGAAGTGTGGTATCTTCAGAAGTTCTGCAAGCAGATCAGAAATGTCACCGTAAAAGAACCGTTTCAAGAGGGGAGAAAAATGGAAACGACGAGGATGGAAAAATAATTTTCCGAACTTAGACGAACAATACAGAATCAGTGACATAGTAATAAATCGAAAATATAACATAAAATTAGCCAAGAAAAGATATTATAAACTCGATAAAAAGTAAACTTCCTAATACTCATGTAATACTCTATAACCTTTTTCAATGCATATGACTGCCGATTTTTAACAAATTTGTGATGCAAATAATAAAAAAGATTGTTACTCACGTGAAGGACAAGGATTTTGTTTACTCCGGGCAGATGGAAGCCGGATGGAATCGCGTCCTAAATATTCTGCAATGATTCAACTCATGTTAGCCTGACATTAAGATTTCTATGGTGATGAAGCGATTCTTGCCAAAGCGTAGCTAACTTTACCTCCAAATTTGATTCAATCGGAGTACAAAGGATTTTCTTTTTATTAAACCAAGTACACCACTTCAGCATAAGCTGGCTTCTCCCATTTTAGCGCTATTTGTCTTTAAAATCTTAGAGTACACGAGGGAAGGTTTGTTTCACTCGTCGTCAGGTAATGATGACCGAGGTGGGATCCCCACTGATTCCATCCACAGTGATGTCAGTGTTCCGTTTAATTTATAATCGAGGAAAGAAGAGAAAGAAGAATTGAAGAAGAGATATTAATGGGTCATTCTCGTTTTTCTTTCGTTTCTCCCACTCATTTGTTGAAACTTGTTTTAAAGTATGGTTACATATGTACACTCGCTTTGCTCGCTGAGGGGTTACCACCACCATATCCCCCAGTAAGTTCTTCGATCTCTCAGATTATTTTATTAAATAACAGTTTATATTTTACTAAACTAAACAACCTTTTTGTAGGTACCATATTTTTCAATCTTCACATTATCCCATTCACGTATTTCATTGCGAGAATTACGTAGTTCCCCACATTTGCTTCGTTTCATTAATCATATGATGAAATATACAAAATTACGAGTCAATTATAAAATTTTTTTTTTAATAAATGCTAACCCTTTCTGGAACTGGAATTTTTCGTAATCAATTATTAGTCCACTTGTAAACAGTCGACGAGATATTTCGAATTCAAAAAAGGCCACCATTTTTAAAAATTCTTAACCTGCAATTTTTTCCAAAATACCCGGATGGGTTGATTTTTTTTAGTCATGAAAAAATTGCTATGATTAAGGTCAATTTAGTCATAAGAAATAAATAGAAAAAAATTACTTTGTAGAACTTTTGGCCTGCTCTATCACAGCCTTCCATTCTTTTCTTTCCATTATGTAAACCAATTCTCGATTTTCATGTTCCTCATATCTTTCATCACATCATCTCTCCGCCTGCTTTTTTGGTCTTCCTCTCTTTTTGGTAGATGAGGGGAACCAGTAGAAGATTTTCTTCACTGTTCTTTGTCCATCCTGTGTAGATGTCCAAACCAGCTAAGTCTCAGAGCCTTTATAAAATTTATTATGTTTCTAGATTTAATTCTTTCATCAATTTCTCTATTACGTCTTATTCTCCAGATGCCATCTTCTAATTTTATTGGACCGTATATTCCTCTCGAATATCATTAGCCTTTGGATGTCATTTGCTTTGAGAGTCCTCGTTTCGGTTGCGTATGTGACTACTGGTCTTATTACCGCTGTACATGGTTTTAATTTGGTACGCTTAGAGATTAAAAAAATTTAAATAAATTTTTAAATTTTATTAAATTTAAGAATGTCCTGTTTCCAACTACTGTTCTTTCTTTAATTTCTCCTTAAACTAATTATCTCTGTTTACAACAGAGTCAAGGTATTTGTATGAGTTTGTTTCTTTATACACCACATCATCAATTGTGATATTTGTAAGATTCAGATCCCCCATCTTAAACCTCATATACTTTGTTTTATGGGTGTTGATGGATAGTCCAAATTGTAAGGAGTTTACCTTGAGTTCAAAGAAGACATTTTATAATGTTCTTCTTGTTCTATCGATTAAAAATAATTAATCATCAACATAAGTCATACATTGTTTTAATCGAATGGAAATGTTACCCCTGACATCTAATTGGGCCTGGATTACGTCCACTACTTCACAAAACAGTCACCGATAGAGGGTCCCCTTGCTTGACCCCAAACTCAACATTGAACTCATCACTTAGCTGATTATTGATTCTAATTCTAGCTTCGGTATTACTTAGTGTGCGATTTATTAAGTTTCTTAGTTTTCCTGGGATCTCGTAGTCAGCGAGGGTTTGCATGATTTCATCTCGGAGCACGGAATCAAAAGCTTATGTATAGTCAACGAATATGTTATGTAACTCAATGCCATATTCGTGACATTTCTCGTATATCTGTCTGGTCAGGAATATGTTATCAATAGTGGATCTATTCTGACGGAATCCGGCTTGAGTGTCACTTAATCTGTTTTCGACTAGTACAGTCTGCCTAGTATTCAGTATAATAGCAAAGATTTTATAAGCTATATTTAGAAGTATTAAGGGTCTATAGTTCTTACATTCATATTTGTTACCCTTTTATAATACAGGGAGTGTAATAGCTTCATTCCATTGTAATGGGAGTTTCTGAGTCCCCCATATTTTAAGAATTAGTTGGTTTAATTCCTTTTTAAGGTTCCTTCCACCAAACTTCATTAGCTCTGGGGGAATATTGTCTGAGCCAGCTGATTTGTTTTGCTTCATATGATTAATGATATAACAAACTTCATTAAATGTTAGTTCTTCGACTTCGCTCTCGTGTCTTGTCTGATCGTCTATGACAATATTTTCTTTAATTTTATCAGGAGCGTTAAATATCTCCTTAAAGAAGTCTCTCCATCTCTGTAATATTTGTTCATCCTGGGTCAGTATGTTCCCTGTCGAGTCTTTACATAGGGCTGGAGAATTTTGGTTCACCTTTAATTCACCCACCTCCTAAAAGAATGACTCGTTACGTTTATAGTTTGCATCTATAGCTCTTACTTTATCATTCATCCAATTTCCCTTCTTCTTTTGACACATTTTGTTGACTTTCATTCTTTGGACTTGATATTTTTCGTAAGCGATCCTGGTTCTTGTTTGTAGCATCTTATTCCTTGCTCTATTTTTCATTTCTATGGCTTCTTTACAATCGTCGTCACATCACTCGTTTCCCTGCCTTTCTGTATTGCCTTTACCTATTCATTCCTCTGCTGCTTTAATTATTTTCCCTTTGTTGTCTTCCCAGTATTCATTTATATCTTCTATTACATTTCGATCTTTCAAGCTGTTTGATAGCGACTTTCTATATGACAATAACCTTTGCGAGTTTTGCACATTCATTTGTCCCATTTCGTTGTTGCTTTTATTTTCGCTAGATGTGTTACTGGGAGTCTCTGTCTAACGATGGTTATTAGCAGATAGTGGTCAGAATCTATATTGGGACCTCGTAATGATCTTACATCTTCAATGAGCTCCTTACGTGGGTTGTTCACCAAATCTGGTTTAACGTTTTAAGGTCTGGCGTTAACCATGTTCCTGTATGCATTGGTTTGTGCTGGAACTGAGTACTCATTATTATTAAATAATTAGCTGCAGCGAATCCACATAATAATTCACCATTTTCGTTTGTTTTGTTATGTATAGTGTGCTTGCCAGTAACACTGCAGAACTATTTCTCCTTACGTAGTTGCGCATTAAGATCCCCTAGAATCATTAATGTATCATTTTTAGGTATCCTATCAACTACGTTGGTCGTAAAACAATTCTTTGTCATCTTCAGAGTGATCATTGGTGGGAACATACACATTAATTAAGGATATGTTGTTACATTGTCCTTTAAATTTTTAAGATGCATATTCTTTCACTAATTGGGGAGAATTCAATGACATTTCTGCAAACAGATTTATTTACAAGAAAGTTAATGCCTGCTTGACCTGTTCGATTATCTGGGTCATTATAATAGAAGGTGAATTTATCTTTCTTGATATAACCACTTCCGTTTCAATGAGTTTCCAGTACTGCGACAATTGAAATTTGTGTTCCCTCAATTTGACCCATGAGTTGTTGTAACTTTCCGGGCTGCAACAAAGTTGCAAGATTGCAAGAGCCTATAATCAATTTCCCTTTTCCTCGCCAGTTCCGTCGTTTGGTATCCGTCATATTCCGAGGTTGCCTGGGAGAGCGTCTAACATTTTTATTTTTACGAATGATGAGGAGCTGACCCAACATCAACCCCCCTCCTTTGTCCGGGTTTGGGACCGGCAACGACCCTGGAGAACTACTCAATCCACCATCCAGAGTCGCAGGCGGAGTTTTCGAAATCCCATATTATGTAGAATACAAATAGGATGTCGTCGTAAAATTATTTCTCATCCCGAGAACTTTTCAAAATGCCCGGATATTATGATTTTTTTTTAACTTTCAAAGCGATTGTACGTGAGTAAAAATGGAAGTAGTATATTTAAAAAATCTGTAAGTCATTTCGATGTATAGAAATGATTTTATTGAATGAATTTTTTTTTTTTGCGAATGGAGTTTGTTAAATCTCTACTAGATGAATCTGAAGGTGTTTTTGTTTTGGTAGACGACATGTGTGTTTTTTTACAGACACATACCAACGGATGTTAAATGCAATGATTGTTTTGGTGTGATGAATTTTTTAACGTGTCCATTCCACTTAATAATGCATCTGTGTCGATTATAAGTTTTTATGTGGTGTATATTGTGACCCTTTTTCAATTGGAAGTTAGTTTTTCATGGAAAATGTGTGCGTAAATGTCGACGACTCTTTGCTTCATCTTTCATTCTATTGTACTAAATGAAATACAAAACGCATGCACAAAATACAAGACGAAACTATGCTTGGTCTTCTATTTTACATTCCACCATAAAAAGTGCACACTTCCAAGGACGTGAAACGTTAGGAACGACATAGATATATGCAGACGACGCAGGCTCACTTGATGTTGGTGGTATCGAACATGATATAATTATGAACTTGACCGAGGTAAAAATTACCAAGAATAAAATTGGATCCTCTCGAGAATTCGAACACAAAATATAATTTATGACGCAAAATATGTCTTACTTCTGATTTCATCAAATTTAAGTTCTGCGGCAAAGTCAATTTAGCTCTTTTAAATACAAAAGAACTGCTTAAATTATAAAAAAATATAATCATATTTAAAGAATAATATCTTCCAGCAGTGTAAAAAGAAAGGAGAAAAGACTAATAATTAATTAAGCAATTTATTAGTATACCTTCTCAAAACTGACAATAACACGATTTATTCTCTCAAATGCTCTTTTTGTGACGGTTGTTTTTTTCGCAATGTATTGGATTTCAATGTTAATAGTTCAAGTAACTTATTCATTTTACATAGATATCACGGATCACTTTGTGCTCTCTACGCGTTGATGTGCGGGGTGCACGGCGCAGTGACCCAGGTTCAAATGGAGGAAGAGGAGTCAAGTAGAGCGCTAGTCGGTAGACTGCGTAGGCTAGAACGGAGAACGCTAGAAGGGTGATGATGACACGACACCAGAAGTAGCTGATGAGCAATAAGTCGAAAAATGATTCATCCGACGTGGTGATCAACGGTAGCGGGTGCTGTAAAAGTAAATTATTGTTTGGCATCACATAGTGTGACATTTTGTGTAATAGTTGGTCAAAAATAGTACAACGAAGAAATAATATGACCTTTTGTTTTAGCAGACAAGTATATTAAAATATTTTAAAAGTTTTAAAAACACTCTAGTCTGTCAACATCACTGTGCACGTCGATCACAACAAAATTTTACAAAATAAAATTTGAAAATCTTACGTCTGCGAGTAAAAAATCGTTAGAAACGCTCGAGTAAAAACATAATATAACATAAACAATAAAACTAAAAAAATGTAATAACATGTTTTACACAAGTGTTATTAACAGTTTTTTACTCCCAAGTGTAAATTTTACTGAGTAAAGTTTTATTTTTAACGACTTGCACAATGATGTTTACAGACTTTAACTTTTTAAATAGTTTAATGAATTTGTCTGTCATAAAATAATGTCATATTATTTCTTCATTGTACTATTATTACAGAATTTAAGCACAATATTCGTATTAATCTGGACTACACCACCCAAATTACACCGTCAGAACACACCGTAAGAGCTCACTAACATCGAGGTCCTTAGAGACTGGTCGAGACGGGACATTGCGTGGTGAACATAGCGTTCCGGTGGCCACACGCACAACGAGGGCCTGAAATGACCCCTAGGAGTACCACGTGTGCCACGTCTTCATTCAAGCTATCTTTGATTAGTATCGTACATTGAATTGATGTGATATATTAATCTGATGTTGTATTGCTTATCAGATATTGGACGCTGCACCGCAGTTGCGAGAATTTATAGCACATTTTACGACCAATTACCAAACGAGATATCAACCATTTTAGAAAGAAAAAAAGTTTCAAGTAAAACTTTGAATTTGACCTATTATGACCAAATTTCTCACTTATACTTTTTTCCTACCCCAAAAATAAAAATATTACCTGCAGAGCAACTTTTACATGACCATAGTTCTTTACATTCACTCTCTTAAATGTTCCATACTAAATATTCCATGTTGATTCCAATGCGCTCAAAGAAGCAGCCGGTAAATACCAGTTTGCCCTTCGTACTAGCCCCCTACCAATTCTCGTTTAAATTCGTCATTTTCCCGGTCGCGTATCGTCGTCTAGGACTAATCTAAAATTTGAAACTAGTGAGTAGATATTCTTGTGAAGTAATACATAGCAGCGGTCCTTTGGGGTGCTTTTGTGAGTTGTGTCTTTTTGCAACACGTATCTTTCCGTAAGATCCTTTAAGAACACATGCAACCAGATATTTCACCTGTTCTCATAAAACATTACTTTAAAGAAGGAGAAAATGGAAAAGGATTTCAAAACTGCTCTTATTAATACTGAATCAATGAAAAATTCAAAATAGAGTATTAACATAGCCAAGGTTGAATAGAGGCACTGTTCCATTTATTGATGTTATTCTGTATACCTTTCTCCTGCGGAAATGACTACCGACTTTAACCACTGGATGATGGATAGAAACAATTATTAATACTTACATTCATTTTGTGAAATGTGTATATTCCGGGCAGATGGAAGCCGGATAAATCGACGCGCTTATCGCGTCTTAAATAATCTGCAATGATTCAACCCATGCTCACTTAAACTGACATTGAGATTTCTATGGAGACGCGCTATTCTTGCGACGGTGTTGTTGACTTAATTTTCGGAGTTGAAAATAAACTGTTCCGCTCTAAAGGCAGAGTTCCTTTTCAGTAATTATTTCGGTTTGTGCGGACAATCGATTAAATTGTCCGACCGAATTGGAAGTTTATTGAAGAATCGGTCGGGTTTGATATTAAGGAAACCATTCAAAGAGGATTCAACTCATTGTGATATCTACCGAATGACCTTACGCCATGTAGACTACAGAACCTTAATACTGATATACAGTTATACAGAGTTCGTGGGTCCATCATATTGGACATTTTCGTATACATTCTTATTTAAGGTTTTGTGGGTGTGTTGTATTGAGCGCTTAAATTTTATCATTTGACGATAAACATCATAGTGCAATATGGTTTTTAACTGCTGTATTCCGATATGGATTTTGTTCTGCATTGGATGTAACAAAAATTTACGTCTTTATTACGTGTAAAAGATCTTCAATTGAAGAAGAAATAGACGTGTGCAATAAAACTACTCGGACTTTTGGGAGGAGTTTTTATGACGATGAGGTTACTTCGTTAAGAAAATTAACTAACAGCCAATATAACGAAATGATTTAAGATCCAATATTCCGAAACTCAATCGCACTTTCACCACCTTCTTAAGAGCCAACCTTCAAAACGACCAATGACGGAACGACCACCCACCCTATAGGGCGTAGTAAGTACTCATGATGGCAACTTTGAAGTCACCGTAAACGTTATAAAGAATAGTTCATCTGAATACTTTACTCAGTAATACATAAGTCACAGACGAAACGTTGTGTTCTAAACTGTGTTGAATCAATAGTCTAAAAATGATGAATTTGTGTATTATTCACCATAAACGTCCTTGCTTATACAGTTATGTTGATTGTGCGGGTCAGTGATTGGATTTGAATTTTTTTAAATCTAGAATTATAACCCCGTAAACCTTCCAAGGTAGAATTCTTTTCATTATAATTGTATTACCGTTATATTTAGTACGCAGCAAAAAATAACGATTACAGGGTGTATACGCAGTTTGTACTGTTTTTTGACAATAAATTTATTATTATTATTATTATTATTATATTATTTAATAAGTTAGTGAGTGAACTGAGTTTACGACGGCCTACCAGTGGCAACAATTTATTACAGCACCAAAGCATAACAACCGTACCAATATAAGCTCAGCGTATCTTCAGGACTACAGACTTATTCTGCGAATAGTTACTTCTAGATTAACTCCGCTGTGAGAAAGGAATAAATTTTGACAAAAAATGGCGCTTTATGGCTAGAGTAACTAATCAATACTAGGGACATTCAATGCGAGAGTGTCAGGGATAAGCACTTGGACACGTCAAATATTGTTAGTCCTCTGACGCTTTGATTGACTAACCATCTCACGACGTCAGTGGTATCTGATCTGTAATTATATCAAGGTGCACCTTGTGATGGTATCACTGCTGAAACAGGATGTTTTCATCATTCATATATCATACATTGGTTTCTGAAAGATGAACCGTGGTGTAACGGTAATCTCTAGAAGAAAGCTGTGGATACAAAATGGAGTACGGCTACAATAAAATTTTACAGTGGGCCCAAAAAGTTTTACAAATAAACTAATTTAACTTATATGTTGTAGAATATTATGTTACGTAATCTGATGCCACTTGATTGTGGTATGGGTATAATTAGTACAAATTTCCTCTGTAAGTAGGTTATATTCGTGAATTTCAATAATTATTTCTTATTTCACATTTAAATCTATGTACTTAAAAGGCTCTTTCTTTACTTATTATTTGGTAATGAGAGTGAATGAAAGTTATTGTAATGAATGTAGAAATATTAATACCAATAATAAACAAATATAAAATACTTCAGAACATTTTCCAAACAAATTACTTTACAGCATAAATAGCGTATTGACACTACCAGGTTTAGTATGAAAATTATTAATCTTTAATGAACTCATTAGTTTATTTCAATTCAACACATAAATAGAAATAAATCGATCATTTTCTTAGATTTCTGCCTTCAGGCATGTCGAATCGTTCTGCATTTACATTACTGCAGGTAATATGAATATAAATTTTAATAATAAAACTATTAATTACGATACTTCGTATATTTTAGTATCTAGACAAAATAGTTCACTACATTGGCAAGAATGACAGCGTCACCATAGAAATTTCAGCACCTATCTAACATGAGTTGAAGCACTGCAGATTACAAAAGGCGCGATTTCCGCGCGGATTTATCCGGCTACCATCTGCCCGGAATACAGGAATTCCTCACTCTTTTCGTAAGTTGTAGTCATTCATTTTCTCATTATTTAATTATCTGAGGAAAATCCACTGTCATCTCCGAAGAAAATTCTTTGTGGTGAAGTAAATGTATTAGTATTTCTATAACTCTAATATTAGTACAGTAAAAAGATTTTTTACAACATAAAGTATTATACAAATCATTGCTATCCACATATTTGTGTTCTACAATTCTCATACCATTGAATCACAGTCATGCGTTTCAGAAGGGAAATTCTATTTGCCATCTCTCTTTCATTTTCTCTCTCCTTTTAATTGCATTTTGTGTGGGCGAAGTAGAATGGAAGAAGTAAATAAATCAGCAGCATTGTGGGAATTTGTATCCTTCCTGAAATTTGAGTAGATTTAATCACTGAGAGTACCACTCGACATTTTCAAACGTTGTTTATTATTATATTGACGAAAACGACGATGTGAAAGTCGCATTTGTTTCCCGCTCACTCCGTTTCATGAAATGTTGATAGAACCACATGTTCCCTAATTTCTTTGACTGTTAGACACATAAATCATGATACACGCCTTTAAATGACGCGTTATCAAAATTATGTAGTCCGAACCAACAGGAAGTAGGCTCGTTAATTAATTAAAGAACTATAACCTTCTTCTTAAGACGTATTTGCCTGTGTACTAGATTTAATAATATTGTTCCTCAGATGAGTTGCAAAAAGCGTTTAAATATTTGTTGATTTTTAAAATAATTTTTGAACATATTTTCTTACTCTAGATTGTAATTTTATTGTCAAATATTTTGTTAAAACAACCAAATTATTGGAAAAGGTATAATGAAATGAAATTATGATCAACAACTATACAAAATGCCTAATTATTTCATGATGGTAAATATATCGCGAAAAAGCATTGTGTCCAACATTTCAGTTCCTCCTGTCATTCGAATCAGCTTCATACGCTTTGTGTAGACCAAAACCACAAACACGACACAATACGCCGTTTAAATCAATTACTTAGCGAAAATTGTTCATATATGTTTTAAAATAACAGTAATAAGAACATAGCATAAAACGTTTCGAAATAGCTGAATATCAAATAATTATTGAGTATTTTGAGATTAACAACCAAAATAGTAGTCGGCTGAAAATGATATCAGTAAAATAATGATATCAGTAAAATAACCTATAGCAGTTGTTATAATGAACGGGAAAATTGATTGTTCTATTTTCTCAATCTTCTCTTTTGTTACTGTATATGACATAATACTCCAATACTCTGTTTCCCGGGTAGCTTAAAAATATTGGGATCGCTTTTTACACGAAACAACGTGTTCGTCTCTCGGAGAAGATCGAAAAGATGAACAATTTCACTCCACTATATCAATGGCTGAGAGACAGAGTGAAAATTGTGGCTGAGTGATATTTTATTAGATACTGTTAAAATTTGTATTTGTCCTCAAATGTTTCCTTCTTACATAACATTTCAAAGCCCCTTTCACTCGTGCACATCTTCCTGCATCTGCCCCAGATGACAAACAAATCTGGGAACGCGACTCTATTTAACGTTTAGTTGCTGTTTCCTCAATATATGATTCTAGAAACTGGATGGTATACATGTGTAGATCTGGGTCCAATCCAGCACTAATTCCAGTTGCTCGTTGTTGGATGAAACGAAAATACATTTTCCAGTACCTTGAATATCGAATTTTGTCAAATTTTCTCTACAGTGTTTGACAGTATGCATGTATTTTTTCTAGTTTCTCGCATGTCTTTGATATTGTACCATGCAACACTCCGGCTCCGGAACCGGAAAATGTTGAGTTGTAAAAGTAGTGGAGAAATTTATTGTTTAAAGATGTGTCTCTGGGTTATCACATAATACCATAATGTTTGAATTATGATTCCGGGAATTAACGATAGATTCTTCCATTTACTGATGTCCACCGTATCATGAAATTTATCAATCTAGTTTGCTATGACAAATCCCTCTTCCGTCAGTTTTTGTAGTTTAAAATTTGAAAAAATTCATTAGGTTAAACATTGTTTTGGTGTGTAGATTGGCTTATATATAATGGTATTCTATGTGTTTTTAGTTTTAACTAATTTACTGCAACCAATTACCTATTACTTTAAGTTTGATACCAAATAAATTAATCCACGATTTTAATAATTTATAACTGGATAATACCGGGAGCATACCGGTTAACTTTTTCCTCGGAAAAAAATCATTGGTATATGTCATGTTGCCATTGTTCTATCTTCCTCATCAAATTTTCTCTCTCCTTCAAAACCACGCGAGGGTGGGTGGGGGTTGAACACTGGGTAGAATAGAGCAGAGGAGTTCGACGAGGTGCCAGGCTATACAAGCCTGCATTGCCGTAGTCATCCGTCATGCTGGCATCAACCTATTTCTCCCATAAAATTTACTCTCTCCTCAAAACTACGTGAGGGTTGGTGGGGGTTGGAAAGCAGGTAGACAAGAACAGAGGTCCATCGCCATAGCCAGCCGCACGGGTTGCAGTTGGTTCCTCCATCAACATGCCGACGACATGGAGCTTCCGGCACAACAAGATCATGGACAACAAGTGGACGCCCACCATATGCGCGGCCATGTTGACCTTGCTGCTTGTCTACACGATCTACTTTTTCGTCCTCTTTTTGAGAGGTCGCCTGGTGACGATCGAAGTGAGAAGAGTTCGATCGTCGCGACGGAGTATCCGTCGACGCCGCTCACATTCCTCGGTACGCCGATGATGAAGTGAGTCCATACGACCGAAAAAGAAGGGGAGAAATTATAAATGAGCCCTACTCAACTTTCCGATGATATTTCATACAAAATTTACTGTGTCGTTATCACTTCTTTCTCTCAACAGTTTTTTTTTTCAACATAAACTTTCAGAGACCTTTGAATCATTATCAGAAATCAAAAAGTTATCCACTCATTCTCTACATATTAAAAAAAGATATTTAACATATAGCCAAAACGGTAAAAAGAAAGCTCTATCTTGAAAGCATTGATGGATTTCTTCACGTTTTCCTCATATTTTTTCGTTGGAATATTTTTCGAACAAATTAATCATGTAAATTCATTTTAAAAACAATTCCATGGAAAACATATCTATTGCCAGTTTTTTAAAACGTAACTGCAATTTCGTCGTTTATTATTATAACACACGAATGTCCATTAAAAATACTTATTCATTTTTAACTGAAATATTTTATTTACCTGGTCAGCTTTTCGTTTTCACATCGGAAATAAAGCGTTAAGAAATATCTCAAAATACAATTTTACATCCTTAAAATGATTTACGATTTTATAGCAATTTAGTAGTCTAGGCATCTCCTGACAGGTGTACATGATGACATAATGACAGTCATAGACTTGAAACTGAAATAAACGTTTAGTATTAAGTTAGTGCATCGACCTTTTCCAATACAGAAAAAAAATTGTTGCAAAACTTTTTGGAAGATTTCATTTCTATTTCTATTGAAGAAATTCAAAACCAGCAGAACTCATAACGTTTGATGTGCGAAAATATTTTTTTTCTCTGATTCAACGTTCCCGTAATTCTGTGGTACAGACAAATCAACTTTGATGTGACCTCAGTGTTCCATAGATTTGTGTTAGCAATTTGTTTCTCGGAGGCAATTTGAAGGAGAGATGGAATGAAATGAAGGAAAATATTTAACACGTGATCCGAAATAGGTATTTAATTTTGGGATTTGTGTTCCATTCGTCGAATTTAAAAAATGTCTTGATGTATACTCGGATAATAATGGTACGGCAATAACTTGCCGAGAACAAACTGAAATTTTGACAGTAGCATGCACAGTAGTTTGATTTGATTTCTTGTTCATACATTTTGTGAGTCAATAGTATTTGATATGTAGCGTTTGGGTTGAAGATGCACACGGTATCGTTTTACTTTTTATTCTGATATAGTTATTTTTGTCTCCAGAAAAAAAGATACTGTAGTATTCTCCCAGTACAAAAGTCAAATAATATATAATGATTTTGTTAGAAGTGCATTTCTACTTCCAGAATGTTTAAACCCAATCAGGAAAATGAACAAAATATTTTTATGATCAAAATTAGTATTACTCAATGTTATGTTTTTAGATAACTGAAGATTAATACTAGCATTACGTGTTGTAATTGTAAAATAAAGAATAACTGGAGTTAAACTTATCACTATAGTCAATCAACCTTTGGCGAACGAAATAACCAGACGTTAAAAAATCTAACTTCTAAACTTAAGTGCTCCGAAACTAACTGTAAAAAATATTAAATTTTTTCATGTATACGTAACTGCATCCAAGCTGATTTTGGGATTTCCTTTTAAAATACAGTACTGAGTGCCCAAATCAGGGTGATATATAAACATGGAATTTTTGGCATTGGTCTGAATCATTTTGACAGCTTCATTCTCTTTTACTACAATTTGACTCGGTGTGAGAAACTTAACGCCAACGCTGTGTTTCAAGTCGTGAAAAAGATTGTCAAAAACATTTCTAAAAATCCTTCTGTAATATGCGCCACGATTTTCACCCTCACAAGAATATGAGCAAAAACATAGAAGCTACTGTCTAAAGTTCGGCAGGGACGCTCCTATTTCTGCCGATGTATTGAAATTTAATGAAACTAACCGAGAAATTTAACAAACCGAGAAAAGTACAAAAAATTTCTTCTGATAGGAATTGGAGTAAAAAAACTGTAGTTACCAAGATTTTAAAGAGGATGTAGGAAAGAGAAAGTAGATTTTTGTACTGACATCGATTTGCAAAGTTAAATTTGTAGTTTTGCCGGGGGGCGAACCCTTCTCCTTATAGAAAAAGACACTTTTGAGACGATTTGTAAAAATTTGTAAACTGTTTGTAGAAACACCTAATTTTCCAGGGAAATTGTTTGGTCCGGAAGGTGCGACGAAATATGTTATGACCGGAAATAGAAATTCAGGGGTCTACCGGAAGAAAATTAGGGAAGTAGAGAACGAAAATGGACTGGAAACACCAACCCATATGGTATAGTATGTCGCAGAAAGAAAAAGAAACGTAATATTTTTAAAACGTGATGGGGAAAAACGTAAATCAAGGAAGGATTTTTATTATAAAAAACTCTCAGACATAATATGTCGTAACAAAACCAAAAAGTAAAAATACAAAAAGATGTTTTGCGCCTGGAACAATTTTTGTTTCTTCGGGACAACGAATATCATTCAAATCTTTTTAACCTACCATCTATTCATTCTAGAATAAAAGACGAAATTGGAAAAGGATAAAATATCATCATATAAGTTGGTAAAGTACTATTATGTCATCATGTAAATACGATACACCACTTAATACATTATAGATTAATTTTGCTTTCGGAAAATAAGAGATAAATAAATTTCGTACAAATTTAAAACCTGAGTATTGACTATCATAAAACTAATCAGCAAACTTCTCAAATCATCCCAAAAATGTTGGCATACGACATCATTTAAACACGACATTGGCTGCATTTTATTGGAATTTTCTGGTGATGTGCCGATTCACAAATCTTACGATTCCGATTTCTATCTTGATTTAACATTTTATTCCTTTTTTCTCAATTCTAAATTCGATAATCATTGCTTTCTTTTACAAGTTTCAATATTCTATCTCTTTACTTACCTATCTAGTAAATTCGCATTATTGTGACACTAGCGCCCTTTTTCACTGTTATTAATGTTTAAAACTACGTCGTCAAATTTTTAATACTTGTCTTCCAACCATTATTTTATTTCTTGAGTTCTAATCCGAAAATAAACTAGAACGCTCCTGTTATTGCATTCCTTTTCCAAAATATCATATAGTTATATCATTTGACTATTATCTGGTTGGTATTACTTTTATTATCTATTACTGCAATAAAGGAAAAATAGGTTTTTAAAATTCCACAAATAACATCTTTTGACTGAAAAACCAAATATATAATAAATTCCGAGTTTGTTTCGTGAATACTGATAACGATAATTTCTCTAAGAAAATAAAATATAAATCGAGTTATATAATGCACTCTAAAGAAATGATAATTATTTTATTACTGTTATATTATCGGACTTGGAAACAAATTGAGAGTCACAATCTAAAGATATTGATAATCGTGATCTTTCGATATAGCGATACCGAGATGTATCAAGAATCGAAATCGGCACATCCCTACAATTTGAACAGAGTATTGACTGCATTTCATTGGAATTTTCGTATCGGAAAGTCGAGTGGGGTCCACTCCACACAAAGTTTTATGACGATGAGGCTCCTCGTCAACACTTGATGTTTACGAAACATCGAGAAAAAGTGAATGGAACAAATGAAAGGAGAGAGAAAATGAAGGAGAGGGAGAATAGGAGAGTACTTCATATCTGTTGTTCTATATCCTAACGCCAGATATCCTCACACGAACTTCAAAAACATATTTAAAAGTGGAATGTGCCCCCATCGATATTCCGATTAGCGAGTTGTGACACACCATTTCATTTTGATGCATTTAATTTACCATCCACTTTTTCAGTCATTAAGATAAAACCTAATTTATTGAAAATGACTCCATTTTTGAAAATGTTATAGAAGTTTTGAATTAAGACTAAAACTTATGTTTTTTTTGGGGGGGTGCAGTTTTGTAAGTCGAAAATTTGAATTGTCAATAAATTTATTTCCCTTCTCTGAATTGAAATATCTCACAGACTGAAGCTTACCGTTAAGTTAAACGATACGTCATTTTGTTTACACTTAAACAAAACGGATATATTTGTTGGGTCGTTATGTAAAATTAGATTTATCATGGTTTGTTTTAAGAAAATTAAATTAGGATTGTAATTAAATTTAAGTAAATGAAATTGTGGTTCTATTTATTGTTGCTTGTTTCGAAATTGGAGCCGCAAATAACATTAATTTTTGGGTTTTGTATCCATGTACAATGTTTTGTTGTACTATTGTTGACTTAGTAAATGAATAAGAAGTCGTTGGATAAACTGAACTATTTATCATCAAGAACGTGTGATTACTTGCAGCCTAATGAAAATAATGACAAGCCGGGAATTGAAGACGAGACTCCTGTTTTTGATCACAATTACATCCCTGCGATCAAAGCAGGTGTCCCGGGTTCGATTTCGGGTTCATTGCTTTTTTCATCGGGCCGTAAGTTATCACTATATGTGAAAACACGGAAGGAATACATGATTGCTTGCATCATTAAGAACACTTTTCGCCGGCTTAGTCATCATCTTCAGTGATGACCACGGAAATACTACCGAAAACGGTTTTGTTTGAATAATACAAACAATTTAGTTCAAACTAAGACTCCGTCTTGGTCATTGATATCACGTACATCAAAGAAGTGATAATAAAAAAGTGAATTTTGTATTTCAACATTGGAATGAGACGTTTTTTCTACGCAAAGAAGGAACGAGGCTCCTGATACTTTTCGATTTGCAGGAATAATTGAATTTAAGATGGTTCTGCCTGTCAATGTTAGTCAAATCATCATCTTTATATTTAAATTACACTATGCTAGTTTAAAGAAGAATAGTGACGAGTAACGACAATCTAATTCGTAAACCTAAAATAGTTTGTGAAGAAAATATCTTGACGTGTTCTCTTGCTAGGCTCCGTTCGTAAGCAGTATGGGCCGCCATTAACGTGTATAGCAATGTTGACCAGAGGATGAGTACACGACAAAGTTGCGTTCAGCTGTGTGCTTCATGCGTACTCCGAAATTTATTGAATTTTTTTGTACGACCGATTTCGTCCCACCTGATTGACTTATTGACAACCTTGGCTATCAACCTGTATGCACTGGAGCACGCCGTGCCCAGCTGCCAATATATGTTCCTGTTGGCAATCCTGCTGCAGGATAAAGCATAGTTGGCATCGGTTTTTGACTGCAGTTAAAATAACTCAGAGAGTGATCCTTTTGTTTGATTTGAAAATACAGCCTTTTCTAAAGAAAATTTATTTCATCTAAATATTAAAAAATATATAAAATGCTTAAATGCATCCAACTGATGGCTCGTAGACCATAAGCGGCCACGAAACAAATTTTTCGACCCTAGTTAAAGTACCTTTAAAATCAATTTTTCCATCAAACGTTGAGGGGGAATTGAAAATTGTGTTCGGAACTACCGCGTATAACTATAGTAATATAATTTATCATAGAGCTAAATATTAAAATTACTTTTTAAAAATAAAGAAGCATTTTTATCTTTAATTTTTCAAGCTTGAGATAATATCAATTTGTTGATCAGAATCAAAATATCGCGTTACAAATAAAAAGATATGACTTATGAGTTTAATTCGTCGGACCATATTTTGACAAATCCCATTCTGGCATAGATATCAGCATATATTGTTGCATCTATTCATATGGTATGTAAAAGTTTAAAGGAATTTATTCTTGTGGGCAGAACTATCTCAAATTTAAGTGGGTGGAAGGAACAGATCTTATCCAGGCATGAAATGAAATAGAGCTTCGCATCACATGAGTTCATGTTCCATTCCAGCGTCCATATATCCCCTACAGCCGGTCTACCCGGTCCCGGGCTTCTCGGCGTAACAAGTCTTCATGCCATTCGTTAATAAACTTCTGAGTCTTCTGCTTCTGCGGGTCACTTCTTGACGGATTCTCTTGTAAGTAGATACAGTATATGGCTTATTGTAATTGGCCTATTTTTATTCTAATCTGAGGAGTGAGCTCAATATTAGTTCGACCCGGACATCTACAAATCATCTTTAATATTATTTTTGTTAAATAAATAAAACAAAGAATTAAACATGTAACTTATTTATTCCAGTTAAAAACAATTTACCGAATTTTTTTATGTCAAATCTACAGTGTCAAAACCTCACCATCTAAGATTTTGATAAAATTTTGAAGGGAGGTAGCCTTCATATATATTAAGAAAAGTACCCAGTCTTGTTGTAAAATTTTCACCCAGTTGGAAGATACAACAATGTAAATTTTAAACAAAACACCCCAAAACAGCCCTACACAACTTTTGAATAGCTCTGGAAGCTCTCCTAATTGAGATAGAGAACTGGAAGAGCTGTCATTTTACAGCTTGTTTAATGGTCTTTATAATGATTTTCTATACGACATAGGAAAAAAGGAAACAAATTAACATGTTCAAAATCAAACTTTTGATTTTTAATTTCTCTTAACTTCCAAACAGATTGAATTTTTACTACAATATTCCGTACTTTATTAATCTATATGATGGCTACCTCTCTTCAGAGTTTTATCAAAATATGAGATGGTCATGAATAAAATCGATTAAAACTGTGTTGATTTGACGTGGAATGGTCCCGATCTCTATGATTTTATTGTTTATTTGTTTGTTTGTTTATTTTGTATGTTAATTGACTTACTACGCTTGCTGGGGGACCCCCAAATCCCCATATACTAGGGTAGGTACCAAACCTGGTGGGTTTCACTTCCAGATGTTCGATATGTCTCTGACTTGAAGCTTGTATATGCCCCGGACATCGACTACGTGTCATTGTTATTTGTAATCGAATGTTTTCTGATGAGGAGAACACGAGATGATTTTCTCCTTTGATCGTAACATTCTGTAAATACATATACTCTGAAGCAAAACAGAAAATAAAAAATAATGCTAGCTGTATAGATTCAGTACTTGTCAAAACTGTTCATTTCCCTACACACCCACTTCTCATTTTATCCGTGAAAAAGGTTCATCAGTACAAATAAGTAATTCTTTATGAAAATGAGAATTGTTCCATAAAATTTTTATCATAAAAGATTCTCTGTGAACATACTACCTGTAGTCATTCATAATTTTCCTGTCCTTCACGAGGTACTAATGGGAACACATTGTGATTTATTGTTGACCAGTTTTTTCTTGTTCCAGTTGCCTTAAGTGGTTTGTTTGACAATGGAAAAATTTGTTACCTTTAAGTAATTCAGACCTCTTTTATTATCCACGTATTAAATATGACACACTTTTGTACGTATACCAAAGAGAATTTAAGAAGGACATGTACGCAAAAAAATTCTAAAACTGGCGTTAGTGATGTCGCTGGAACTAAGTTCGTTACTGTTAAATGAAGGAAGGTATAAACTATTGAAACTATTTAGATAAATTAATCTGGAGAATGAAACACAATAACTAGATCATAGAAAGAAACTGGCCAACTATAAATCGCAGTGCACGCTTAGTAGTGAAGCAAACGATGAAAGATTGTTGGTCCCATTTTGACTGAGAATATACAATGCAAGTTTCATAATCCGTCTATTTTTTAAAATAATCCTAGTGCCTAATATTTTGATATCGAAGTATATTATAATTATTCTTCTACGTTCCCTCCAACCACGCCTACTCTAGGGAGATCGTACTCAGCGTCGTCTGCGTTGTTGTAGACCTGGTGCCGTTCGTGAGAGTCGCTGTTCAACATGGCGAAGTGCAAAGTCCAGAGCGCATTCGTCACGTTAATAAAGGCCAAATGGGCTTCCGCGCTCTGCATGCTCATGTTTGCTCTGGTGGTAATATACGCCATCTTCAAGGTGATACCGATCATCAAAGCTCAAATCTGTCCAGCACCCAATCCTGAAGGCCAAGCTGCGCCTGCTGGTCGACGTGAGTCCAACGTGTCCGTTCGACTGTGAGTACAATTGGAGTGAGAGATAATCAAGGGAATCAGAATGTAACTGAACGTATGAGAGAGTGGACGATGGCGAGGAATGCTGGTATCAATAGGAACAAGAGTGGGTGAGTGAGAATGTAAGTGGGCATGCACTCCTAACTCGTTCGAGTGGAATCAGCGCTCTTAAGAACAGGTGTACTGCCATTTCACTCGTGTAACAGTGAAATAAACATTGTTTTACTCCATTATATTGAATCGTCTCGATTAAATTCTGTGTGTGTAAAGTATCACTCGTATTTACGACACGTTTACTCGCATTTACGACACGGCATTATCTTCTGGGGCAATTCCGGGCAGAGGGTCCAAACTTTCAGTATTCAGAAGAGGTTAGTTCGGATAATTTGTAAATCTCACCCTCGAAACTCTTCTAAACCTTTATTTAAGTAATTAATTATTTTAACACATCCCTGCGTTTTACATTTATGAAACAGTTGTATTTGTTAAGACCGAATTACTGAATATCCACCCTTACTTTATACAAAACTGTCATGTTCATAAACTCAAAACTCTCAAAAGGAAAAATATTCCCCTTCCTAGAGGGTCAATCGCTCTTTGCTAAAAAGAACCGAATTATTCTAGAATCGTTTGACATAATACCCTCCCCAAAAATATAAGACATTATTTAATTGAATCTCTTCAAACCCGCGGTTAAAAGTTATCCACTGCACTGATGTTTATACATTAATTTATTGATATTAATAATTTATTGATTCTAAAACTTTTTCTCACCATTGCTGTAGTGCTTTCAAAAAAACTGATAGTTTCAAAACTATTTTCTTGCAAGCTTGTGACTTATTAATGTAAGTTTAGTTTTAAATGCTTCAGCCTTGACAGGTTGTGTACATTAATTCTGTAGCCCCATCCTGGTCCGAGTTTTCTCCGGGTTTCTTTCGAACAGAGGCGGATTTTTTATAGAGACTCACAAGGCTCTCGCCTAGGGACGGCATCTATTGAAATAATGAATCTCGATTTTAGTGTTATTTATTAATTACGTTATAAACAATAATTTCCGTATAATCTGTAGTTTGAGGAATACGTACTTCTTCGAGGGAAGTTTATTCCAAGAGAATAACGCAAAGAACTTTTTTTTTATTAAATACTAATTTGTTGGTATTAAGTTAATTTTAAAACACGGAACGAAATATTTTTATTGTTAGAAGTGTGTTGACACGTTAAACCCACCTCTGCCTTAGGGTCCTTGATAGGAATTGATGGGATGGTCCTTGCTTACTTCAAGAGAGTAAATTAGTTCATTGCCCCTTACTTGGTCATGCACAGTTTATAACAGTTTTTTGACAATAAATGTATTATTAATATTATTATTATAAGCAGCGCAGTTGAAACGTAGACGTCCATGAAAGAAAATATTGTGCTCAGGAATTCATCTTCATCAAAACTGTATTGTGTTTCCATGAAATGCGCTATACCATACACAAAAGAGTATTTGATAGATTTAAACGAAGCATAGAGAACATTTGGTTTTTACTCAGTTATTTTTCTTTTAAATGTTTTTATTATTACCATAATTTGTAAAATGATTCTATAACCTCAAAATCTCTAGATGAATGTCTATAAAAGTTTTCGCTTTTTTAAAGTGATACTGAGGGAGAATTGGCCAACAAACAAATACACATATCCAAAGTCATTCCCAACATAGGCAGGTTTTAGATAAACATATTATGTAACTATTTGTACTGTTTAGTGGTAGATAAATCGAGGAAATAGACGATTGGGCCGAAGAAGCATATGGCAGCTGCCTGCTTCAGACGGCGGACCAAATTCAGCTGCTTCCCGCAACCCACGGGCTCCAACCATTCTGACAGCTCCGCCGAGAGACCTGCCAGAGACCCCGATCAAAAGTATGCATTGTATCAAATGAGTGGATAATTTAAGTATTTACTAGCTGATTTCCTCGGCTTCGTACGGATGATAACTGAAGTGAATTAATAAATGTGTTAACAAATACTTATTTTACTAAAAAAGTATAAGAATATTGTATTACAAAAAAATCACTTATCATTATAGAATGAATTCTTTTAACATAAATCTGAATGCAACAAGAATATGAATCCTTAATTCGTTATAATACTTATTGCGTTGTATGAGTAATTAATATATAAAACTTTATCTTAGCGTATATTTTAAGTTGAACGATTTTATTTCATGTAAAAAAAACATGCAATATGTTCCCCTTTTAATTTTCACGATCGTAGATAACAAATATGTCTTTCTTTTATGTATAAGAATGATATTTTTACAGAGTTATGTTGGTATATCGATACCTCTGCCATAATAAGGCGTGATCATAAGCTAAGATAGGTTTAACTTTTTCTTTCAATATGTCTTACTTAGTTCCACCACTCAAATTTTAAAAAAATCCGGAATCTTGAAATATTTTAAGTTTAATGGGATTTTTCAATTACTATGATAAAGTTTCCTTTATGAACACATACTCTCAGCTTTCTAGTTGTAAAAAGCTTAGAGCCTTTGCTAAGTATCATTGAAAATTATGAACGATGCTCAAATTTTCAGTATTAATAATGTTAATACATGACGAGGTCTAAACACGCAAGTCAAAGACGAAAAATTCATCTCACAAGGGCTTTATACATCAGTAGAATTGGTATATGGTGTAATATATTTACTTTCAAAACAAAGGTGATGAATTATCGTGTCACATTTTAGCGCACCTATTGAAGAGAGAGAGAGAGTTCAAAATGCATTTTCTAGTTTTAATATATTTGAAATATATACCTGAAACAAAAATAAGAGCTTTCTTTGACTTCATTAGTCGTTAAATTAACATTTCAAGAAACATTTAACGAGGGAAAATTAAAAAACGGATGAAATTAAACACGAACATTCCTTACCTGAATAACTTCATAGATCGTGTGAAAATTTATTTCCAAATTTGTGTATTTTCTAAAAATGAAAAGAATTGCAAAGAGAAAGTTTTTGAATGTATATCAGTAATATCGTTTCATTCTATTATCTGTGTATAGACTATTAATTCATATTTAGCTCATATTCAAACGAGGATTTTCGAAAAAAAAACCAGCTTTGTCCAAAAAAACATTTTCAAGAACTGAAAGTCAGTATGATATTTTCAGTTTTTTCTTCTCCGAAGTTCCCTATCTTTAGCCTTCATTTTTACGAGTGAGTTGACTCTTCACTGTTAGGGCGCCACAACTATGTAGTACTCCCCTAAGCTAACATGGCGTTAAAATCTCGATTTCGAAAAAAATGAACAAAGTTGTTTTTTCCCGGAAGGTCTTCAAATGGTTTATGCTGCAATTACATATTCCAATGATATAATTTATTAAAATTTTTTATGTAAATATTCTGTTAAAAGTAAGTTCTAAAAATTGTATTGTTTCAGTGGCTGGTTTCGACATTTTCACAATTCATAAAGTATAGTACGGAGCAAATTTATGTAAATACGATTTAAATTAATCAAAAAGAAAACTATTGGCGGCAATGTATCGCAATTAAGTGAATGAAATTAAAGGACTCTTGAATATTCAATTCGTATTGAGTTTGTAGACAATTTTCGTAAGACAACAATGCAGGTAACAATGAATGATGCTTCCATTGGATGACGTTTCCATAGAAACAATCTTAATTTTGGAAACAGTTTGGAAAATCATGTGTGAAATGGAATATCTGGGGATGCAATTACATCACCCGCATGGGTGGCTAGTCAAGAAATAAGAGGTAAAGTAATTTTTCATGTGTAAGGAAACAAAGCACCATGTGCGAAATAGCGATAATTGGGAAGTATCAGTACAACAAATTAAAGACAATAATTCCATCTTGAAATTTTATTCATGAACTTAATAGTCTGTCTAAACTGCTAATGTTCTAAATTATATTTTTCCTAAATTTATATTTTATTCCGTTTTTTTTGTAATGGAAGTTGTGATATAAAATTTATATGTAATGAATAAATAAACAACGACCTTTCAAGGCAGACAATATTTTAAAGTATACTTTGTGGAAATACATCATCACAGAATAAAATATATAAGAAAAATATAAACACTATTCACTAAAATAACGTAAAGAATAATTTCTTTTACCCCAAGAAGAATTGATTAACTCCGTTAGTCTTCTCCTTGGCTCTACGTTTTCTACTTTTATTAACAAAATAAACTTTTGTTAATATCTGAAGGGTCACCCATGGATAGCTCCCTCTCCCCTCCTTTGGCTGAATTAGTTATTCCAGATCTGCAATATTCTTGTGTTGTCACTTAGGATTTTGACCTCCCTATCTACGTAAGATATGTGGATGATATTTTTTCTACTAGCAAGATTGATCATGTTATTTACGTTTTTAATTCTAACCACAGTAAAGTAAAGTTTACTTTTGAAGAAAATGATTTTAAATTAAATTTTTCAGATATAACAGTTCACCGTAATTTTAATAACATTTATTTTAATTGGTTTCAAAAACTACCTTGCTCTTATTTTTTTCTAACCATCCATTAACACAAGAGAGCTATTGTAAGTAATTTGGTTAACAAGAATATCCTTCTTCTAATAAAAATTTCAACAAAATAATTTGAATATGGTGACCATGGTTTCCAACGTAGAATTCGTTGACTTCATTACAAACTCAAAAAACAATAAACCTACTAAATATTCAAATTGAGATTTTGATTCCTAACACATCGTTATATATCCTTATCCTAGAAATTTGGCTATATTTATTATCCATTTTGTTTTTAAGACTTACAACAATATTCAATTGGTCTGTTGAGGTAAGTATATGAAGGAGTTATTTGATTTTTGAAATGTTGTTTACCAATTTAATTTTAAAAATTTGAATGTAATTCTATTGGGAAAAAGAAAAGATTACTTAAAACACGAATTAAAGAACATAATGTCAATATTTATAACAATAACCTTTTTGTTTCACACCATCGTTTAGAAAATGGTCATGAATTTGATTGGGAAAATACCAAATTACTGTGTAATGAAATTTTTTTTTACAAATGTGACATTCATGAGAAGCATGAGTGACATTTATAAAAAGTACAAAAATACCATTAATTTACAACATACCTCTAAGTTACCCACTATTTACAACATTATATTTCGATCATGTTTGATTTGTATTTGATTGTTTTATGGTTTTGTGTTCTATGACTCCCAATAAATTGTTTGCTCCATCGTTGCTTACCCCCTCCAAAACGCCTTGAATGTCCAGTGGTGTATTTTATCTGTGGTTCATTTTAGTGTGACTTGAGCTTTCATTTACAATAATATATCTCACGTGATAGTGGTACCAATGGGTACCGAAAAGTCATTTATTTTTTAGAAGTTTTTTTTTTGGTGTGTGTGGGGGGGGGGGCTTTACGGCTCGT
>NNCF01129658.1:147857-172115 GCA_002313205.1 Laupala kohalensis
GGGGGGGACAAAAATAAGGAAAATAAAAGATACCCTAGCCCTAGTAGCGTCGTGATGGAAAAGAACAAGAGGTGACCAAGGGAGGTCAGGAAAGAGAAAGGAAGGAGTCTAGTAAGTGGAAGTAATGCCAGATTCAGCTCGGGGCCCCGTGTTCGCCAAACACGTACTTACTAGATGTAAGTCACCTGGGGGGAGTTTTTGAAGTGTTTGTATTGGTTTAAGTATTTTATTCTGAGATGATGTATTTCTACAAAGTATACTATAATATATCTGCTTTAAAAGGTCGTTGTTTAATTATTAAGCGATTATGTGTGGTAACAAATTCGATTATTAATGTAATCTAAAATGTTACCACAAAATTACTACCTTGCCGATTTATTACATGTTCTGTAGCTACATGACAGAGTCCATATGTGACAGAGAACGCTAGGGGGCGGCCCAGGGCAGCGGCTGAGAAGAAGAGGCTTAGAACAAGAACCGCACCGAGAGAGGGCAGCAGCATCACCATGGCTCGCTGGCCACTAGGGGACACCTCGTGGTGTTCCAGCTGCGCACACAAACGAACCTACCGAGCACCTTCCCCGGCACGCGATGAGTGGTGCGACGAGGTACGTGCTTCCCATCGAAACGATACAATTTTTGTATAAAGTACACGCGAAAGATCTCGTGTAGTCGATTACCCCTTCCAAGCGGATGTGCAAGCGAGAGGGCGAAATCTCTCAGTATATTCTGTCTCATGTTATCAAGGACAATCTGCAGCAGAGACGGTTGCCTCTATACATATTTAACTCCATGTCATATCAACATTCTCAAATCCAGAATCCGTCATTTCTCTTACTAGGTACCACTATCATCATCCGCTAACAGAGGCGTTGTAACGTACTACGCTAGGAGCATTAGTGTACCATTAACATCTGAGCATGCGCAGAAATAACTTGCAAGTGGCTTGCGTGTACGATAGCTCGCAGGTACGCTATCCAAAACTCTATTATTCACGTTTTAATCTGAAAATTCTCAAATTGTGATGCACAATATACTCCAGATTTCATCCCTCAAGAGGAACTAACGTTATACGAGTAGTTGTCCCATGATTATTTTATCCACCTCAACCCCATGACCTTCTTTATATTAGTTCTCAAGTTCTAGAACTACTATATCGAATATTAACACAGTGAATATATCAAATTTTTAGTAAACGTTTTCTCATAATTAACGACACTTTTCTATCACGATGCTTGACACGCAAAACTTTTTCCCAAGCGCCAAGCTATGTTTTTAATTATGAATCTTCTCTCTTCTATCTACATACGTAGTTCGGGAGTATATTTATCATACATGTACTGCGCTACACTGCATTTTAAAACCCTAGAGTTACGGTATTTACACCTACATCGTGACGGCGTTAATAATTTTTATGGTAGGTTTATTGTTAGTTTTTTATGTATTTCTTCTCTTCCAATGCTCTCATACATCATGTGTGAGGTCGTGTAAGAATGTAAAACAGTTTGAATTTACCTTGTATTTTTTCATTGGTTTTATTTCGGTTCACCATTATCAGATTTCTGATAATTTCAAGAAATATACCAAATTAAAACATGCGAAACTTAGTTTCCTCAAATTTGAATTCAGATCATTCTTTGAGACCCATGTGTAATTTTAGATTAAAGTAATTGGGGAGTTTGGTTATCACCCTGAATTTATTGTAGTATACTAAATAAAGATGTGATTTTGTTCTTAAAGATTTGTTTCCTTCACTGTCTTTTGGGTAAGAAAGTAAATTAAGAAAGTAGTGGAACAAGTTTCGGTCCACGTGTTTCTTTTTAGTCTTCAATCTTGAGTGTACATCATTTTCTCGCTGACAATAAAGATGTGTAACAGTCTCTTTGTGTAAAGTGCTCAAAATCTACAGTAGAAGTCACACTCAAAACCCATCCCCTATTCACATTATAAGCATTACAAAAGGGTGAAATGCAACTGGAGGGTGTGGGTGCGCAGAGCAAAGTCGACGTCATCAAGAATCTGCCATGCAATTGGCTCATCATGATGGCGATCGTCCTCATCGCCCTACTACTTGCAACCATGTACTACCGCATGCGAGAGTATAAACGCAACGGCCGAGGCTCACGTCCGGACCAACACTCCGTCAGAGGTAAGGAGTACCGCAAGGGTGCATTTCTAGGTTAAGTCCCTAATAAAAATTGCATTTTGGTTGAATACTACCACATAGGAGGGATTAATAATATTAATATTAGAATTATTAATATTAATTATTAATAAAAGAGACACGATTTAATTTCTTTGAATTAGCAACGTGTTATTAGACAGATGGACAGTCAAACCAGAAAAACTCATGCAATTCAATATTAGTCAAGTAATGTGTAAAGTTTAATTTGATATTAGAGGCAATAAAATACATGGTATTTTTTCTATGTTTCACATACACTGCAAAAATTTGTTTGAACGTTCATGTGAAAGTAGATTGTTCATTTCAAAACCGAGCAGTAAAACTGTACTTAACGGTTTTGGAATTTCCCAAAATCCCTCATTTAATATGAAAATACACATCCTGTCCAGGCTATGAACGTAGTCGAAAAAAATTGTTCCACGATTGTGACTCTCGGTTTACTTTCATCCCACAACAGTAGCTGACTATAGGAACCCAAAACTGCAGGTACTAAACAAAAAGAAAATTGGTATAATTTTACATTAATTTTATTTAAGATAATCAAAACGTTGTATATATTTCGATTCACTTTATTTGAGATTGTTGGAATACTTCAATTTTATGTACGTATTTGCGGTTGAGGGGGGGTCCAGGTTCGACGCCTCACTAGGTCAAATTTTGTTCACAAAATTAATTAATAAACATTGGCTATTGCTCACACACTTCGAGGAAGGACGTTTGCCGGCATGCCAAGGAATCTATAGTCGTGGCCAGAGAGAAACACAGGAAGAAAAATAGAAAAATTGCGATCGGGTTAAGTGATAAGTGATCATGTTTAAGCGTAAGTTAAGACACTTGTGCCTTTGATCTGTATAATGGCGTTTCTCATTTACTCCGCGGGGTGTGTACTGGAACCGAACAAAAGCATCATTGCTTCACGCGAGTTCCCCAATCCACCGGAGTTGTGTACCACGTAAAAATATTATCTTTTCTACACGATTCTGGCATGGACACATAGGTTGCTATCATTTAGAGCAAAACACGTGGCTTTGTTCAGTGTTGTCTTGTGTTTGATTTTGGCGTACGGTGAAAAGTTATATTTCGAACAAATTCATAGCTACCAGTATGGATGCGTTATCCACAGGCTAATCTAACCTCAACAACATCCGGAGCAGCACCTCCACTGAGAACTCGGAGTGAGTCGGGTTGCTTTCAGTGCGTCGCTAGTGCGCATCCATAGATAAATGGTAGAATCATATCCTCGCACTGGGGCAACTTCTCCTTGAAAGCATTTGAGGCTAACGCGGTTACATGTACAAAATCTCTTCATTAGTGACCTTAGAATTTGTCGAAAAAATATTGAGTGGTTCTCATCCACAAAGCAACAAATATCCACACCAAATCAGACATTTTCCCGTAGATGTAACGGTGATAAAGGAAATTATCTTTTTAGATTGTTACTTTCTTACCTATATTATGAAAAATACGATTTATAGTGAATCAGGCAAAGTATTTCATAAATGAAGGATGAGAACGTAGACTTGACTCAATGAAATTGGATGGGTGTATGTTAATTACTCTCAATCCCCTGATTAAGATAGAAGGTTATACCTCAATTGCGCATACAACCGATCTTCTTCACAACCGATTTCTTAGATCCAGGTCTCTTTTATACGTGTTTGTCCGGAACAAACATGTACCATATATATTGAAAGTCGCGGAAGTCTTCGTCTATTGGTGTCTCTTATGTTTACAAACTACGAATTTCTTTTGAAAGTGTTTCGATCCATTGAATGTTTTTTAAAAAACTCCTCCATATCGTACTCATAATTATTTAAATATTTATACTATAATTGTCGTCGCATTCACTACATTTCAGAATTATAACAATCATAAATCTTTTAATCACAATCTGACTATATAACACTGAGAAAAAATCAGGGCAACCTACATTCATATATCTTCCACCAAACCCTGGCACCACAGATCAGCTGATCACCGTCTTATGTGAAAGGGTTTGTTTGCTGTCGCGTGGTGTGGAAGGGAGGGGGATTGTTTTGTGGGCATTTTTGACCACACCTACGACGTAGTTAGATGTTAAGTCCCTCAGGACTTATCTACCCCTAGTCTATTTGATGTAAGAATGAGAGGGAGTAATAATACGCGGTTTGTCCATTTCTGGCGACAGCAGTTTATTCAGTCATGAATTACACTTACGTAGTCGTGATATGGCAGCGACTCAGCACTCCGGTAGAGACAGTGCCCTGCGCTGGTGACTCGCCCGTACGGTTTCGGTGGATGATGAAGCTGGCGTGCTTCGCAGGTGCGGGGTGGCCGATGGCTCGAGATGAATTAGGAGATCGGGAATTGTAGAGGGACTGGACCTGGAGCTGTGAAGCTTGCAAGTACTCAAGATTAGGACTAGAGCAGGGGCCCTCTTAGGCCTGACCTGAACTCTAGGTCGGTGGAGATTAGAAATAGAGCGGGGCCCCTTTTTAGACCTGAGCTGAACTCTAGGGCGGTGGAGATTAGAAATAGAGCAAGGGCCCTCTTAGGCCTGACCTGAACTCAGAGGTGACGGGTAAGGAGTGACAGCAAGTCTACCTTAAGTGACAGTGAGACTGCCGCCGGGAGTGGCAGCAAGACTGTCTGGAGTGGCAGCGAGACTGCCTCGATGCTTGGAGCATCGGGCTTATACAGCCGCAATGAGCTGAGTCACCAGTTTGTGTCCAGCGCGATGTTCAAATGGCTACGCGAGAGCCGCTGCATGTATCCACGCCACATTGCCAAATCCTCCAAAATGTGTGAGAGTCGGTACATTCATTGTAATTTGGTACGGAAGTATTCGCTGCAGTACTACAACAGACCACGGCATGGCATATTGTTGGATGACTGATTATGACTACCTACCTCGGTTTCTGCGCAATTGAGGAAATCTTTCAAGGGTACTTGCCGTAATTGCAGCAGTCGTATGCGTATAGATGCGCGACCCAATGGAGAACCACTGCAAGTCTTGTTCACTGTGTGCTGTCGACGGCAATGAAGTCTGGCGCAGTGACCTATAGGCTGATTTACACGTTGCAAGTGGCTAACATGCCGGTTGAGAAGTTGACTGAAACTCAAGCTAACTGGTACGTGACAATTTGAATTCCTGCCACTGGTTCTAACAACTTCTGGAACACTCCTATAACTTTGTGTTTGGAGCGCAGCGTGATTGGTTCAATTGTATTGCCAAACTTGATATTTTCTATTTTCATGATATAAATAATTTCCTTGGACCACAACTGAGTCCCCCGAATACCCATAGTTCTTCTTTGTTAATTTTAGTCAATTCTAAATAATGTTGCCCAAAACCCTTTTATCTTTGTTACAGATGTTTATGCAAATCATTCAAGTCTTCAATTCCTCATTATATTCAATTAAATAATTTTAGAAAATGCATCCTTTTCTGTCATAAAATGAAAAATGTTATACAGAACTTCTAAGAAATATTTGACAAAACAAAGTATTACTATAGTAAAATTTATCATCAAATGGAGAAATAACATTTTTGTTCCTCTGTTTCACTCCGATAGAACTTTCTAAGGACTGGCAAATGAGAGTAACACGGCGACAGAGGGGTAGAAATTGGAGGTGGGAGTATGCAGGTTCCAATTATTTCCAGTGACTGGCATGAAGCGTTAACGTGATGCTAGTTGCTGGCATCCCGCGGTTAGTGCCCTCAGTTGGTGCCCACAGTTGGCATGCCAATTGGCAGTGTGTAAATCAGCCTTAACTCAAGGCGACTGATACAGAGGGATATAGACGAACGCTGGTACGGCTTAAGAAATTTCGTGAAGTGCGCTTATGATGAAACCAGCTGTCGTTTTGTAATTTCCTTCTTTATAGATTTCAATTAATCGATTTCTTTATTCTTTGTCATTAATAATCAGGCAATGTGCTCTATTTAACATAAATAGATAATAAATCTGTGTGGTTCACCAACATTTTTGACGTTAATATATAATTTTAATTTCCTATAATTTAACTCTGAAAAGAAGTATATCTGACTATCAATCGGTGTAACACTTGGAATTAAAGTAAATGTTGACTGTTCTGACGAATTAAAAATTTAGTTCGAAAAACTTCTCCCGCACATCACGTAAAAATTCTCAATAAATCTTGCTAGCGTATCCAGGTGTGAATATTTTGTAAATATGTTGAGAGCAAGATATTCAGGATTCGTTCATGGATATGCAAAGAAATTAGGGTTATATAAATATTAAGAAAAATTTACCCAGCAATTGCAAGTCATTATTCATGTTCTCAGGTTTGTGGTCTTGCGTAGAGCTTTTATCATACTACTGTATATTAGAATAATTGAAGATAAGTGCATATTTGGATGAATAAATTAGTGATAAACACATTTCTCGGTTTTTTCGAGCATATTTCATCAATTCGAATACGACTGAAACCACTACAACACGTTCCCAAATGTAGATCCTCCAACGCATAAGGCTGTTCCTCGTAAATGTACTTACAAGCTATTTTATGAGAACTGTTATATTTTATATAGGTATCTGAAATAAGATAATAGGCATATTTTTTAATTGTATCATGCTGAAATCTATGTGTTAACACAAAACTGTTTTTCATAAAAAGTTTGATAGTTGTCTTGTATTTTTCGCAATACTACTAATGTCGTATCATTCTCGAGTTGGGTTTCAAGATTCTAATAGTTTAAACAGAAGACTATAAAATTTAAATGAACCATTCACGAATTGACTGATTCTAGACGTTTGTTATTGTAAGAAGCGTAGAGCTTTCAAATATACAACATGTTGATTTATTCCTAATATTCCTTTCTTTTGGAATCAAGTAATACAAGGGAATTGATTTAATTAAACATATCCCCTTTGGAAATTTGGAAATGAGTGGAAGTTGTCTGTTTGATGCCATCGTTTCACCATCGCTAAAAATACGATAAACGCTTGCAATCTGAAATTGAAGCATATATTGCTAGAAAAGGAGTCACTAAAGTAACAAAACTCAATAAGAACTTATCGAAAGCTTCTGTGCCACACCATTGTTCACCTGCTACATCAGAGGTCACCCAATTTCGTCCAACCGCTGCGCCAGATACATTAAGGCATCGACAGCACACCAATGACAGCGTTCAGAGAACCACAAAATAATATCGAACATTTTCTCAGAGTCTAGTCTTCGTTCTAGATATCACAAAGGAAAGAAATATTTACTGAACTTAGACGTCTCTGAGAAAATGGAGTTGATCTACTGTTCCTGTCGAAAGAAATCTGTTCCCGACGCCGACCGTACGGCGACTATCCCAGCTGGTGATTGCTCTTGTCGACCGTGTCCCGTGTCTGGTGTAGCGGCTCGACAAAATGGGTAGCGTCTGGCATGGGCAGGTGGGAGTTGTGACGACAAGCGTGCAATGGACGGATGGTTGAATGGCGCATTAGACCAGCCAGACACCTCCCGTTCTGATTTGGTGAGTTCGTTATCCCCCACGGTGACCCCATTGCTAGAGAACGATTCCACATATCTTCTATATCAAATTCTGGAATAGATCGAACTCATATTCTGAGAATTTTTTTTTTGTTTTGTTTTGTTTCCATGGGTGAAAATTTGATCACTTTAATTTTAGAAAGTTTCATTTCTACTTTTTAAAATAATAATTGAAGCTACAGTAACGTGAATAAATGATGTCAAATATCCTAAACCTATAAAAATGGAAGATAATACAAGGAAATGTATTTAAACTATATATGGGACGCATGTGGATAATTTTGATGGGCAGTAATGGGCAAAGTATTCATTTTTATTTAATTAGTCATTCATGACCTTTTAGCTCCAAAACTAGCATTACATTGTTCGCAAATATTGTTCTGGCCCAAACAATTTCTACCGTAAAACTGTAAAAATAATAACATATTTCTACTGTTTTAGTATAAGGATAGGACCAGTATTAGTAGTGATAATCTAAGTTTTAAATCTCGAAAGACCTGTGTGAGCTGCACATTGCACCCGAAAAATATCAAAATCTTCACTTCTTCTCTCAAAAGGCGCGATCTAAGAAAAGTGTTATTTATGTCCTTTTCAAATGTATGAAAAATGACATTGTCAGCTTTCCAAATTTCAAAGGTTTGGAAGACCTAGAAGCCTCTTCATTAATTTTTCCGGTACGGCTATAAATTGAGGATTGCAAATCATTGTGAGAGGTAAGTTTTCCTTAGGTTTGTATCGCCGAATCTCTCATCAACTTGGAGGACATTGTCGCAGGACTTGCAATCGAAAAAACATGGCAATTAACCTCTGCTTTGAAAACAAGCGTATCCTTCAGTGCACTATATTTTGTGCACTTGCGGGATCGGAATTTGAAGGTGGTGTGGGGAACAGCTTCCATTCCATTAGTCATTGGTATTTAACAATGACGGATCTTCGTCCAATCATTTGCGTGTTTGCCCTGTCCTAACCACTTTTGACCCAGGTGGTATTAGTGGTATGAGTGATATTTGGAAGCATAATTAGTTAGAGTCAAATGAATGAGGTTGACCATCATATCTTCACTGTTCCTTTGCCTGCTTTTTCATGAGGAACATTTTCAAAAACGTTTTCATCCTTGTCCGGGTTTCTCCCATCCTGACCCGGATTTTCCCATCCTGGACAAGGCTATTCTCCAGTTTTCCTTTACATAGAGGTGAGTTTTATATACAGATATACTCTATGTTCTTGCATACGTTTACGCAAAGACGGCATGCCTCAAGAATCGCGTGGATTTCTCCACGATTCCAAAACGAGATCTCTTAAATTCCATCAAGTTAAGGATTCTGAGTGAATGGAACAATGAGTGGTTAGCTGTTGAAAGAAATAAGCTCCGACTTATCAAATCCTCTGTTAGGTCATGGAGCAGTTTCTGTAGGTCTGCCCGGAGCGACGAGGTCTTGCTGACCCGCCTGCGCATAGGACATCATTGTCTTCTCACTCATCGGTATCTCTTACTACTTGATGATGAACTCGTTTGTGAGGAGTGTAGCTGTTCTCTGACAGTGCGTCACCTACTAACTGATTGCAGAAGATATTCGAGTATATGGAGACAAATTGTTCTGGCTGCAGATTTACCAACAATTCTTGGAAATGAAACGGTTAATGTTAATAAATTATTAAATTTTATGAGTAGCTCGGGGCTCCTCCCACAAGTTCTCGAGAGGGTTTAAAATTTGCATTCTTTTTCCTCTTTCCTGTCTTCTTTCCTTTCATCCTTCGTCTGTAATTAGAAAATATAATCTTTTGAATTTTTCTTTCTTTTTGTATGATAAAATGTATTGGGCTACCGTTTTCTCTTCTTTTCTTTCATCTTTGTATTTAGATATTTGTTGAATTCAGGAGGGTCTTTTGGTGGGTATGGTCGAGATATTCGGCGAGTCCCACACACGGGGAAGAGTCACTACGGCTCTTCTCTATGGTGGGAAACTGCCCACCCCACCTGCATGGGCTCTAATGACCCTGCTGTTGACGAACCCTTAAAACCTCACAAAAAAATATTGTACTAACTTTTCTAAAATTTAGAGTTATTTTAATAATTAAAATTTGTAGACATAATATCCCGAATAATCTACTGAATGATAATAATGCGTAATTGTGTTCTAATATGTTGGTATTCTGTTGATATTATAATACGTACCTAACTTTTTATTCTTATCGAAGGAGCGTGCAGACATTTTCAATCCGCCTCTGCCTTAGTGCCCTTGATCGGAATTTATGGAGTGGACGCTTGCCTGCTTCCGGAGAGTTTATTGTCCACCACGTGGTAATACGCAGTTTGTACATATGGCGTCTATCCCGTGTTTCTCAATCGCTGTACAGATTATATCTCTGTGGGTTCTTTTGGTCTGTTCACTTCACAGAATCTTTAGAGAAACGCTTAGAATAGTGACTTCCTGAAACGTTATATCATTGAGGGATAAAGCTGAATACTAACGCAAACGTACGGCAGTCTTTGTGCTCTTGAAGGCTGTGTCCCGTGGATAAACATAAAAACACATTTCTACCAAAATTGTTGAGATTTATCCCTATACTCTTCGTCTTATGGAATTCCAGGTAACTACCATTCACTGTTTTCTAGAAGTCGTGTGAAAGCGAAGTAGATTTAGTTCCTTTAACCATTCCCTGTCTCTAAACTGTGAGGTATCTGAAGAACTCTTTGAATTATTCATGTATGGATCTATTTCAACATTCTTGTTTTTCACTTTGACAAAACTGCAGCTGAATGCCATGATTACTCTTTGCTCCTTTGTTAAAAAGTTTCCTTCCCCAAACATGTATTTCTTCGACCCCTTCAATACCAAGTTCTTGGATCGTGTGACTATTTATTTCAGAACTGTCGCAATTCTACTACTGATGGATAGCAGTAGATTGAAATGCAGGGTTGATAGCGAACCAGTTCTTAATTTTCCCCGCAATAGAACATTGTCGAATAGTTTGCGTTGGCCTCTTATTGACGTGCTTACAGAATTTGACAAAGAGATGTCCCAGTACCGTTCCAGTTCTTCGCAGATGCTCAGCGTTTACACAATTCCTCCTTCGTTGCATGGAGATTTCTCGACTAATAAACCATCCTGATTGTCATTGATCTTATCTGACCTGTCTGATGTATAAGTCTGTCTAGAAGCCCAACAAAAATTTATTCTATTGGCAGATTGCAAATCCCCATCTTGTGAACTACTCAAGTTCATTTAGATCCTTCTGCCGTTCCATATCTTGCGAGTATAGACGTGAACTCTTTGCGTAGGGGATGAGTCCGGCGGAAAGGAAGAACGGAAGAAATATGCTGAGCTTGTCCGAATGCAGATTCCGATCCCCCGTCCCCCGCTCTGCCTGGACGAAATGCTTCGAAACAGTAGTCATGTGATAATAATGGAACCAGAGCGCTCAGGTTGGTCCTTCTTAAATGCGAAAGTTTTGATGTTTTTGTAGCATTGTGGAGCACGCACAGGTCTTTGTGAACTTGGATTATGTTAAAATATTACAACTAAATGAATTTTATCTTTTTTTATGTACACATTGACTGGACTACTAACATGTACTAACTAATGTTGTTGTAATAGGCTCGTTCCACCTAATTCTGTTGTACTAGGCTGGTAATAACTAATTTTATTGTACTAGACATGTGTCATTTGACTTTGAGAAATAAAAAGTTACTAGTTATTTCCAAAACAAGGAATAATTTATTGCCCTCAAATTTATTTAGCAATATACGAAAATAGTTTGAACTAATCTAACTGATTTGAACGTAAAATAAACTAAGATCTAAAATATATCAATTTTATTAAAATACTAATGGATAAACATGACTAGAATATCAGCTTTGGTGTTATGATGTACTGTCAAAAATAAATAAATTAGTGTACTTGACCTTCCTTAGAAATATCGATATTCAGAACTCCTCATAACAAAAAAACGTAAAAACATACTCGGAAAAACAAATCCTAAAAAGAAACGTAAAAAATTTTACGTTTTGTTTTTCTATAATTGGCCTATTCTACCGTCCTTTTTATTTTTTATTAACGGTAAACCTAACAAAACACTACTAGCAATTAATTTCAAAATGAAACATATTACTCTAATTACAAAAAATTTGAAAGATTGGAAAATAAAAACTATCCTCATGAACTTCGTCTGTCCTATTAGTGAACTAAAAAAATCAAAATCCCACGATGGATCTTCAATTATTTTATTTTATCATTGAATCTATTTGTGTACTCTTTTTTCTAAGTGTGTTTTCTTTTTGCTACGCGAAACATTACGTAGTTGGATTAAAACTAGAAAGGGGCTGGAAATCGCCTGAGTGGGGTTACAACTGAGAGCGGCGTTGCCACTTCAGTCAGTCAGTCAGTCAGTGTCACTGCCCCGTATCCATTCTTCAAATTGTTGGGATCACTAGCTTAATTCAACTCATGATGTCAGAGGTGGAGTTGCTACGAGTTGGGTTTTAGTTACCATTTGTAAATGCATTAAGGAAATTTCCATATGGTAACCAATTTCATAACATGTTTCCGAGGGCGTGAATCTGAAATCATCAGTTTTTTTCTACCAGAAATTTCCAACATTCAGATTCACTGATGATGACGGCCATGCCGTCGAAAGTATGACTCGTATTTTGGTGCCGAGGATTTGCTATGGAGCAATTTTCGGCCGATCTCATTTCCTACACACAGCAGTAACTTATACTGACTACGGGTAGAGATAGAGAAATTTGTCAATCCTGACGGTCCCATTTATCAAGGATATCGCCAGCTCCAGATCAGGTTAGAGCATTTCAGTGGTTATCATGCCACAGTGATCAGGTTCGATTTCAGGCGAGGTCAGATGATTTTTCGAGTGCGAAAATCCACATGCGACATGTGGTATGATAATACTGCGTGTTAAAGATCCCTCGAGCATCACTGGATGATCTCATCAAAATTAATTTTCTGTGAAAAATTTTATTTGAGTTCCGCCATTTACTAGTGGATGGCGAGAGGTCAAAATTACCTCGTGAATTCGCCCGAAGAGTGAATCTTTAGATAAACAGGCCACAATTATCCGGGCTGACACCCATACGCTGATTGTGCCACATTGTCCTTGGCAAGTGTAATCCCCTTCTAGTTTTTTTATTCTACTACAGAAAAGAGCTTGCAATCGTGGTTATTTGACTCCGTTTTCTCTTGTACCCATTTGAATCAACATGTTGACCCAGACTGCGACCGTGTCCCCTGCTGCAGTTGCAAGTGAGACAAGTACCGATGTCCCGCCCGCACCGCCTCCTGGAAGCTCGGCCACTTCAGTGAAAACTTCAAAGTCGAGGTACGTGTACATCTGGATACAAGATCCGTAGGAAAAGCATTTGGTCGTTCGCGTTGAGTACAACGCTCTTTAGAGACTCAAAAATGTTTTTCGATACATAATAAGAGATATCACATGTATACGCACTGTCATATGCACCATAGACATGTATACTATTTCTTTCGGAACGTAATATTTCCCCCATATGTTTCATTGAAATATAGCTTGGTCGCTGAAGAACCCGTTTAGTGCTTCGTCTTCATCCGCAACTGTTTAGACTCTTTCCAAAAGCTTATTATTATTTCGTTTTAGTGAGTTTCTGAAATATTTTTTATCATGCACTGAACTAAAAGGATATTACGCATTTTCAAGTATTGTGGTAACAACGTTTTCTTTGAATAATCTTCCAGATAATATGAGATATAGATATTTTGCGTTTAGAACGTATAAGAACCCCTGCCAAGCTTACGTTTTTCGTTGTATTTCAGATGTGTATCAAAGCTACGTAGGAAACATTGCCTTTGCATGAATTAGTATTATTTAATTGTCTAAACGCAAAATAACTACATCTTGTATACACAGAGGTCTAGAGCTTGATAACTAAATGAATCACAATTTTCGAGAGTATGTGGGTCAGAAAATGAAACTTGTGGGATGCTTGGATGATACCTGTCCGCTGTGATCTTGATTCCTTGTATCCAGATGTATACCGTAGCCTTCTTTCCAAAATACTAAGAGTGCATTCATGACTAGAAAAGCAACTTTGGAATAATTAAATTAACTTCACTACCTCTAAAAAAAGTTAATGATCCCCAAAATGGATACCTTTTTTGATTTCTCGGGAAGCGGAAATTTTATTTTCAAGGTTTTTGAATAGTTCATTCACTGATTTCCAACATATGACGAGACTAGATCTGTAATTATTTTATTCTTCTTTTTCGACTCAACTGATAGTTCTTAAATAATGTTTCACTATTATACGAAATAAATCACTAAGTGTATATATGTATTGTAATTTTACTTTTACGTAGCCAGTTGGCAACATAATGCTCGGAATGTACTAGCACTTAAGAAAGAAATTTTAATTTTTTTCGTTCATAAAATATGAATATGTTAAGGCAAGAAAGGAAATTGTATAATACAAATTTGGTAGAGGTTTGAGTATTTGATAGAGAAAAAATAGTATGCATGTCTATACACATGTGCAAAGTGAAGAACTGGAAATAAATCAATTCTCAAAATCAATTCCGAAATTGGATGATAGTTTCAGGTATGCTTATGATTTGGTGAAGAGTTGGTTCCAAAACAGACTAATGTCTTCGTAAATGGTTCCTGTGTAGTTTATTTACTGGAACAACGTTTTATTCCATTTGGGTACACAAACCTCAATATTGCAGGTGATAGTAAGAGTTGTTTAAAGTAATTTTTCAGTGGTAATTTATCCTAAATTCTTAAACATTTTAATGATAAAATAGTTAATAGACACATATGCCGTGGCAAGTATTGGACGCAAGTGTTTCGTAATTTGGATTAAGACAATTTCGCTGGAACCCTACCATGCATTGACACACTCCTGCAACTCATCTCCGACCCTACTCCTAGAAGCTCAGAATAACTATTCAGAGAAAAAGACGTGTGATATTGGGATCTGACATCGTTTTTCTGCACTGTAACGGTAGATCACATATTGCCGCATACACTCAGGAGTTATTGAACACTTTCAAGTGGGACTTGTTCGACCATCCTACTGACAGTCCTGAATTGGCACTGAGTGATTTTCATCTTTTTCTCATATGAAAAAATTGTTAGGGTTACAGATGTTTGAAGATGACGAAAGATGAGAATGAGGAAGTCAATGGATGTCATAAACGGCTTACTATAGGAGTAGTTATGCAGCAAGATTTGTTAGCTGTAGCAAGTTTAGTAGTCTTGGCTTTCGGGTGGATGCCACGTCAATATCGAGCAGAAGAGCCAAAGTCGTCATGTGCCGAAGAAGTTATTCGACATATGTCGCAACAAACACCCGAAACTAAATACTACTAAGACACAGGTCGCGAAAGACTATACTAAGTGTATTGGCGTCTTTGTTATAACCATTCGGTACTTTCCTTCGAAAATCAAACTATGCACAATGAGATCTCTGTTGCTGGGAAGGATACTAAAAGAGATCCGAAGGATGGTCGGAGACGCTATTCCCGACGTCCACCGACCGCGCGCGTGTCTCGTTCCAGTCAGAAGTCGGCCGCGGGAAAAAAGTCTTCGCGCGGAAGCGGCGGTCGAGGCGGCCGCGGCGGCCGAGGCGGCGGCGGCGGCGGCCGTGGCGGTGGAGCGCGCGGCGGCGCGGCACGGGGCAAACAGAGGGGACGGGGGGGCAAACGCGGCAAGAAAGGGAAGAAGCGCTCCTTGGGCGGACGACGACTCGGGGTCGTGGTCAGTTCCGCCTCGGACGCTGGGCGGCGACGGTCCCCGATCGGCCAGCGGGAGACAGTGGACTCGCGGGCTTGAACGCGCGTCCGTGTCACCCAATCGGCGCTCATACATCCCTCGCGTGCTGCGCAATGAGTAATTGTCCATTGAGAAGCTCCACCAATGAGGTAGTTCCTATCTTTCCCTAATTACGTCAGTAACTTATGTTTCCTTAGTATTGTTCCTTGCAGCTCCAAAACAATATTTTTTCTTCACTTAACCTCATAGTTATCTTGTTATCACCCTGTATAACTCAAACACAACCCACATAATGTTGTGAACCCATCCATTGTGAACTCCATCCGAGAAAAATTATCTTTTTCCCTAAATGCTCCACATTTGAAAAATAATGTTAGCATTTGGTGGTTAACATCGCTGCTAATGGGCTGAAATTTGAACATCTGTAGTAATTTGTGGTCGAACTTCGAACACTTACATTCCTAAGCAAGGGTTTTACACGCCTTTTTTATCTTGTTTTTTAAATCTGTTTTGGTGTCATTTTATCTTTTCTGGACCCGCTTTCCATAACCAGTTTTCCTATTAAATGGTTTGAAATAGTTGATTAAGTTGAAGGTGTGTGAGGATATGTACGTCGACATGGAGTTCTTTGAGTGACAATGAGATTCATGCATTCTGCCATTGCTTAGGTTGGGTGGTGACTGAAAGTGTCAAGCATCAGAGGAAGTGGAGAGCCCACACTACTTCATCGTTGCTATGGTGACGACGCGAAGAGCGACAGGACGCCACGAGATGATGATTGACAGAAATGATTGCTTTGGTAAATAGTTTCTGTTCTCTTTGTTCCACCAAGTAAAATTCCACTCAATACGGGAGGAAAACGGGAAATATCATGTAGGATATCAAAAGTAATTACATTCAAGAAAGATAAAACCATTATTAATAAGGTAACATATCAACACTGCATTTACGCAAGAATTTCAGAAAGCACCTTTCAATACGTTTGACCAACAAATGTCAAAAAGAATATAATTTTGATATGAAAAAGCGATTTAAGTACATTATTTCCTTTATGATTTATTCATAATCATTTGTAAACATTTATAAATGTAAAAACAATGGATATTTTGTGCACTTATGAATCTATCTCATTAAATGTTTTGAACATTCCGTTTTGAGGTCATAAAATGTATGTAATAATATTATTTTTCTTTCGCAGGAAAAGAATCACTTTTTAGAAAACCAAACAAAATATTGTCTGCAGCACTTCACTTAAGGATGCCGATAGTATATGGAGTCAGGATCCAATGCCAAGATCCAATTCATAAAGCCACTCATGCACACAACAAAAATTACCTTGGAAGATTCAATACAGCAAACAACGATTTTTTTGGGTTCCTGATCCATGACGTGATCTTCAGCAATCTGCTTGAAATCATTCACGTTTCACTGTTTTCATGTAAAGTTAAAGCAATACTATCTCATGTACCGGCATAATATATTTATTTCTAACGTCTAGCAGATTTTTTATTTACCAGTTGAACTTAACAATACATGGCTTGGCAGAGTTGGTCTTTTCCAGCCGTTTCACACAGTTTCACAGGAATATAATAGTAGCGAATGGAATGAAATTACTTGCTAATATCTCTGCAGATACAGTCCAATCTAACCACATCACTTGGCGATGCTCGTTCTCATCACGTTCAGTTTAAAAGGAAAAGATCGCTTGTACTACAGAAAATTTGGAAGCGAAACATTTCTTAAGGTGGAAGATTGTCAATGCTCTGATTTTGATTCAACATTTCAGTTCGGAATATGAATTAAAAAAACAAAACAGAAAGAGCAGTTGCCACTGTATCATTACATATAACTCATGATCAGATGAAAATGGTGACAAAGAGGCAATTGATGGAGTGGTAAGCACCCCTGCTACCGAAACAGAATAACCCTGGTTTGAATGCTGGCTCGTCCCATGTACCAAGATTACACATCTTGACCACATTTAGGTACACTAAAGAAATATATGCATATATTTTTCTTGGAAAGAAGTAGGATATATGAATTATCAATATCTAAACAAAGTTAAGTTCATAGATCATGTATGGATATAACGGAGGGTGTATGCACAATGGCAGCGTACTACAACTGATTTCGTTGTCGCCCTGATAGTCCAGTCACACGGTAGTTTGTCGAAGAAAAAAATATAGAAAAAAATATAGAAGTTCTTTTCCCAATCGTTCCTTATGTTTCCGGAGGCGCTGAATCCGAATTTCAACTCTGACACGTAAACACTGCGCGTTTCGAGAAAAATTCAAAAATCTTCGAAAAGAATCCCACTTGACCACACTACACAATGCAATAAATAGCCTCCATTAATCACAAATCTAATGTGGTTCAGATCTGATGTCCCTTGTACTGTTTTGAACGCTTTATAAAAACTTGATTTGTTATCTTTTCTCATGCCTTCTCATCAAACAGAGACATTGCATAGGGTCTGCGTTTATAGTACACGAACTTCTCTATATCTTCAACTGATTCTTTTGCAATACTCATTCTCCAAAAGAGTGTGGTGGGGTTGATAATAGCGGTTCAACTACGAACGTGTATTGAAAACATGGTAGCAAGGGATTTCACTCGGACTTACCGTTTGAGCTTCATAGATCTGAAATCACCAACATCAATATGATCTACACATGGGCTCTAATGACCTCGATGTTGACGAGCCCTAAAGCCCCACCAAAAAATAAAAAATAAAAAATAAAAAAAATATGATCTACACGCCGAGTACCCACCTCTCGAGACAAGTAGGAGTTGATCCTTTTTTTACCAATGATCCCTCCCAATGAGGGGGTGTCCACCCCATCCCCCTCAACACATACCTGAGTGACCGCGAGAATATGTTTTACGTTAATATGATACAGAATTGCTTGGTGTATTTGCACACAAAAGTTCAAGTTAGTCGCTCCACTAGTTTTCTGTTTTTCCATAAAAAAATATGAAAAGTGCCATTTTGCACCCTTAGGTTCAAATCTGTTTACCTGTTGAACGGATAATAGTAGCATTGCTACTTTGACCCTATACGAAGTACAGTACCTTACTCTGATCGAAGTATGACCTACAGGTTTTTTCTAACCATTTGTGTGGGTTATACTGCCACGAATCAACGAGGCGTCATTTTTGCGAATTATCGCTCGTGTTGCGGTAGGGAACCCTCTCGCATTTGTGTGGTGAGTTTCGTCACATTCCGAATTAGGACATACGACATTCTATGGAAACTTACGTGACTCGGAGTGTATGTATGTATGTATGTATATATATATATATATATATATATATATATATATATATATATATATATATATATATATATATATATATATAAAAGCATCCTTCTAATAAAATATCGAGCACTTCATTTATATGGAAAGCATGGGACTGACAACACCAGCGACATATTTTTGTCGATACCCACGCTTCAAGAATGGCTGAGGTGAGTACCCAAAGAGTGACAGGATGAAAACTGAAAGAGAATTTACCGGGAGAAAGCTCCGAATAGGAGTCTAGTAATACACCCCCAGCAACCAAAGAGAGTCGAATATCTGAAATGAAAGAAAGAAATAATTTAGTGAAGAGTAAAATGGTATATGAAGTATTGTAGTTACCCATAATGATAACTAACATATAGATGAGTTCGTTGTCATATTTCAACTAATGTCGATTCGGTACCTTAAGTTCCCTATAACCCACCATCTCCCCTACCTCTATCTCTCTTACTCATGGCGGGCCAAATTACCTAATCCTCGTCATAAGACATGAAATACATTAAAAAATATTTCAAATATTACCTAAATAATAAATCCTAATTCAGTTACCTATGACAATAGGTAAATATATTTCAAGTCTTTTACAATTTATACATTACTAATATGTTCTATGAAAGCAAAACTCCAAGAAAATTATTAAGGTTAGATAACACATTTCCATTTTCTTGATGCTGTAGTTCTGAAAAACGGTCATACAGATAAAGGGTATCCAGTTTATATTGCTTCATCGTGTATTTGAAACAGAATTCCGTTGCCAACCATGATGAATGATAATATATGGTTGGAAACCAAGGTTTTGTATTTCGAAAGTCCAGTGTGGATCATTCTCCATAATTACAAGAATTAATTCTCCCCTAAATTCATAGTCGCAGAAATTTTAAGTGTTTCTACATCATAAGGTTTTTCTGTATGGCTTCTGCTAGATCAAATTATGTTAGGGACATGCCCTTCGACTTAGGACGGACTATGTCTTCTACTTCTACTCCGACTTATTCACAATGCCAAACATGTTCCAATCGACTAGGGTTGTCATCAACAAAATGGCAATTTGGACTGAAACTTTCGACTACGGACATTACTATGCATTAAAATATTTGCAATAAAGCAATGAAAGATTTTCAGTTATGTTAGCGTCCAATAGTTGTAAACAAAATTTTATAGATACTTCTCTTTATCGTTAGCAAGAAATAAAGCTCAACCTCATTTAAGAGCAAATTCGTAGCAAAAATAAAGGCACTGGCGATCTATGAATAATTGGAGATGCTTGCAAATTACGATTGAATTGGACGTCTAACCATCGCGACACGACTTCTACGGAAAGCCGGCTGGAGAAGAAAATTCCACCTGGACGCTCTTCAAACTAGGATATACCTAGATATATCTAGGATATATCTGGGTCGGATGGTAAGCCTACAATCGACATAGATATTTGGAGCATATTTCGACCCAGTTAGAGAAATGCATTCAACTTTCAAAAATAATAATCACGAACTATTAATTCCGTCTTTCTCATTAGTTAAGAAAGTCTGGTTTTCCCATTCTTACCTTACAAGCAGAACGAACTTTGGAGACATGGATTTGTTTAAATTTCTGATATGTTGTGGGATAACGTTCTGTTTGTCATAGTGGGATAGAGATTTCCCAGACTGTACTTTCTGAGATGGACAAACCCTTAATAAAGGTCACGTGTGAAGTAGTTGTTAAAAAAGATAAGTTGGATTTCAGGATTTATTTGTCAGCGAAGAGGTATCAGAGTTCTTTTTATTTACTTATTTATTTATTTAAGGCAGTTTCTTAACATAACTAGCCATCAGTGACCACAGGCATATTAGTTATAGGAGTAAATCAATTGTTAAATTAAATAAAAGAAAATCACCCACAATGATTGTTTCATTTGTTACCTTCAATAAAAAGAAATTACTTGCAACAACATCAGAGCTGTGTTGACTAGAACGTTGAGCGAGTCGACAATGCATTATCTGTTCAATTATTTTAGAATTTGGAAATTTCTCTCATTGTTTTACTTCGCACAAGGTTTTGTTGTTCGGTAAAACGGTATAATATATAAATGTTTACAACAGCTCATTGCCATAACGGTGTAAACACTGATAACAATCAAAAATGTACGTGAGTGTGGTTCAGCATATTGCAAATTTTGTAAGGATTAGCAAGCGGGCACGAGAAAGAGTAAAGCGGCATAAGACAAGTGAACTAGTTTGTCATCAAGTCTCGCGTCTCTCCTGACACACCTTGTATTTTAGTTTAGTTGTATTTAGTTTGATATTCTACTCTCCCAAAAAATATATAAGAAACCATAAATTACTTCAAAGACATAAGAGCCTCATAAGGAATAAATATGACATTAAATACTATCAGAATTATCTTTTCTTGGTGAAGAATAGGATCAGCCAGTATCAAGGGGAGATTATCGACGTCAATGGAAATTAATTTTACTTAACAAAGATGGTAAAATAAGGGATTCAAAAATAAGGCATATGTAGATGTGTGAGCAGAACAAACTAAAGACAAGAGAATATTACTAATGGTTTTGGACCACGCGCAATACATATAGCACTCCAGAGCGGTGGATTTGGGTCTGAAATACATTTCGTTTCACGACTTATTTATTTCATGACCTATGGCGAGGTTCAGGCCATGAGGCCTGCTCTTCCACCAAACCATTACTTCGATGAGGGAATTGGAAAGGGGAGATACTGGGTTGTCGGAGAGCTTATGGAACAAAACCGACATTTGTCTGGATTTTCTTCCCTTCTCATGACAACCATACGCAGCGCCTAATTACTATGTAGGGCAGCGAGTCAAATGAATGCTACTCAAAGTATGTGGCCATTATATAAGGACGCCCAAAAGTGGCGTAGCTCTCTTCTCTTAACTCCCCCCGCTCGAGTGACCAAGCTGTAACTACCCATGGTACCCAGTGCGACGTCCTGTATGGTTCCATTTTAGACCACGCCATGGGTCGGTAATTGACCTCACACCACTTGAGTACTTACCCAAAAAATTTACGTCTACCATGGCCCCTGTGACACAGACCACTGAAGGACCACAGACCATTACATGGTCCAATACGACCAACACTTTCATTCCCGCGGGGTCACAGTCACTGTAAAACCCGCATTACACTGTTTATTTTACGAACTTTTTCGCGCGATACACTCCAGACTGGATACAGAATGTATGGAAATTTTCTATTTCTAAGCATGATCTATTTTCTAGTACGACTAGCGCATTCCTAGCGGCATCCCTGTTACGTAGTTGCAGCCTCCGTGATTTCTCCAGTCGGTTACGTGATTAAAATAGTGTGTTTTTCTTCTGTTGCGGTTTTTCCTGGATAGTTCAACTTTGGAAAAACTAATTATGACTATTACAATGCGATTCAGAGATAACTAAACGTTTATAAATATTATTAAATTCAGTGAAACAACTCAAGTCAAACTTTGTAACAATTTCATATTTTGTGAATTAGTGATTTGTAAATTAGTGAAATGTCAGTGTGGTGAACGATGCAACTCTTGAACGCTGTTTCCAGCAAATCTAACTGTGAGTAAAGTCGAACACGAGTCGAGACAACTGACGAAATTGTTTGAGACAGTCTCCTAACTTTGTTCTTATAATAATATTTTATTATTCACTGGCTATTTACTTCAAAGTCATACGCTAACATATCCAATCAAGATTGACAATTTTATATTGGCATGTATCAAGTTAATAGTGGTATGTCTTAGCATTCTATATTTAATTCTTTTTAATTCTTCTTAAATCTCTCGTTTTACAGGAAATCACTGTTACTTTATTTATATATTTTATTCTGATCATGTCTCAATTTATGTGTTTATTTATTACTGTATTTCTTAATGTACAAAAATGATGTTCTTAGCTGACTATACGTCACAATATTTTAACTAGACAATAAACTTCGCTGTTTATTTCAAATAGAAATCAAAGTTTATCATTAATCAATTTAATTGACAGACGTTAATGTTGGTTTATTTTTATAATGTTGTATTCTGGCTAGGCATAGCTTATTCTAAAATTAGCCCTTCTGATATTTTAATCACCAATAATGTCCTCAATAACATGCCATGCCGGTCATATAAACGACACAGGTTGCTTTGTCCTGGAAGCCTAGTGATCTTCAATCGATCCACGACAGTTATGTTTCTTTATATCTTCTTCCGTGCACTATCAATTATGCAATACATTGTGATCGAGTAAACTTAAGTCATAATGCAATCAAACAATTATTTTCAGTTTTTCTCCGATGAAAGTATATACAACTTTAGTCGAAGTGCCACAAACATCTTTCCATTCCCAAGTTAAATATTTTAGTTGAGAAATCGGAGACTTTCTTTCTAAGAAATTGTTTTAGGGGTCCAATATACATGAGAATCATGTTCTCAGTTAAGAGAACATACTTTTATATTTAAAAAATGATTTTGAAGAGGAGATAAAATAAGACTTAAATTTCGTTTAAGAGATATTTTAACAATTAAAAAAATAATCGCGCATCCATAGAAACCATAAAATTAAATTAAATTTCATGGTATATCAGATATGGATTAATAAGGTAAGTCTTTCTATTATATAGTCGTCTAGTGACAGTTGCTAAATCAGTTTTCAACGTTTTGCGTGGGTTGAAAATAAATCTAATACACTTCATTTGATTTCCTTTGAAAATATATTTTGTATATTTTCATGAATAAAAACATATTGCGATACTGTTATGCAAAGAAATTAAAATTGTGTCACATCAGTTACATTAATATAATATGCATATGTAAATTAGCATGCTCCGATAGTATCAAACTCACAATTGGGCCAACGCCGTAACAGATAAAGAACACATTAATTTACTGAAAGATTAAATCTGCGTTCACCCACCACTTAATCGAAACACGTCATTGCACATATAAACATCAACTTCAAATAGAAAATGCTCAACATTCGCAAAAATGGACACCATCTCAACACTGTGGAACAATTGGAAACATTTTTTGTGGGGCTTTAGAAACTTACAAACTCATGGAGACCTATAATCCAGAAATACTGAATTAACGCGCTAATCACACTTTTTGACCACCTCCTAATATCCTACCTTCAAAACGACCGCGTCCAACAAATACCGCGCACCCTGGAAGGGAAATCTGGTACTGACGACAGCAACCTTGAGGTCGCCGAACACGTATGAGTATTAAGTTTTAATCGGGGGGTGTCTTGGCAATTTTTTGGCCATATCAACATTTTTACAGATTCACTGTTACACATTTTAGTTTCATATATTGCTCACAAAAAGCCAAAATATTCTTAAGCTAATAATATTTATTAATATAATGGATCTAATTAAACTTTCACTGTTTTCCTCGCCAACATATCGTCAAACGATAAATGCAATATACTAAATTTGATACATAATTTATATTTTTGTGTAACAGAATTGACTAAACAACTCACTTCACTAAATGTCTAATGTAATGTGTGTGTGTGTATGTATATGTGCTGTCT